>KK122453.1:147357-259552 GCA_000611955.2 Stegodyphus mimosarum | reverse complement strand
TTTTGCACTCTCTTTATTTTTAACTTGCCATTATAAGAAAAACCAGCAACAATCATGAATCCCTTAGAAAAACTTTCTTTCGATTCTTTGAACCATGTACTTAAATTTCTTTCTCCCCTTTTATGATAATAAATGGCTCTTCTTTTGTTACAATCATTTAAATATACCCATGCTTAATCTATTGTGATAATTGTTTTCCATTTTTCTTTGGATAATTGATTCTCATATAGAATTCTGCAGCGTGTCCTGCGTCGAGCGATATGCTTTGGAAGAAGACGATGCACATTGCGTTTTTTCGCTTTCTTAAAATTTAAATCGACGTTTATCATTTTGTTTACAGTGGACACCGAGCATTTCAATGATTTTGCAACTGTCCTTTGACTAGGGGGATTTTCTTTTAACATTAAACAACGTACCTTTGCAATAGTCGAAGATGTCCGTTTTTTCCTCGGATACTTGTTTGGAATTTTTGTCCCACTTGAGGCTCCTATTTGACGTTTTTTTTTTAATTTGACGTTTTTTTCCTTTCTTGTTGATGATATTACCTATCGACGCTTTAGATATCACAAAACCATGACTCTCATATCGTTTTTGGATAACGGAGTATGCATATTTCTCTTCGGAAAGAGCGTCAATGTAGCCTTCGAACCACTGCTTTGTTAAATTCGCCATTTTGAATAAAAACAAAACTTTCAAGCCACAGACGATAATTTTGACTTTTAAAAACATAGTACAATTGCAATTACTTCTTTTGCGACAAATGATTTTTTATTACCGCTTACCAATATCGTCTAAAAAATGTGCGAACAGTCTCTGTACTATTGGAAAAGACCTTGTGTTGCCACCTACAATAGGGCACAAATACTTTACAAGATAAATATTGCGATGAAATTCAGAAAATTCCTTTGTCAAAGGACACTATCACTAATGGAATTTCTGAAATTAGCAAACGATTAATTTGAGTATCTTATTAGATTTAAAGCAAGTACAAAATTTATAATTCAGTTGAACGAAACTACTGATATTTCAAAAATACCAATTATATGTCAGATATATTTATAAGGAAAACTTCAATTAAAAAATTTTTATTTTCTCGTCCTTTGTAAGAATGTATAAGAGACGAATACATATATAGTGAAGTTAACGTATTTTTTAAAACTGAAGGTTTAGAATATCTAAAAAAATTGCATTGGAATATGCACAGATAGTGCAAAAACGATGATGATATCAAATCATTTGTTAAAGCTGCTGGTGATGTTCATATAACTTTTGCATACTGCCTAATCCAGAAAAAGGCCCTTGCTGCGAAAAATGTAGCAATGGAAATGAGCGATGTGCTTCAGAATGTTGTCAAAATTATAATCTCTATTAAAAGCAGTCGCCCTTAACAGTCATTTATTTTCAAATTTCTGAAAGGCTTCTACGAATGTAAGAATTTATTAATGCATACAGAAGTAAAGTAGATCTCTAGAGAGTGATGCTTAAAATTTTTGTTATTAAAAGGCGAAATCATTATAGTTTTAACCGAACAAAAATCTGATTTACAAATTTTGTTGTTCTTTTTTAAAACAATTTATGGTTATGAAAACTGTGCTATTTTTCAGGTATTTTTGAGAAATTAAACGATTTCAGTTTGTCTATTCAAAGAAAAAATAGCAATTTTTTCTTTCAATAGGTCCTATGTTCTTTGAATGATGCTTTGAATGATTCTTATGATTCTTTGAATAATGGTCCTATGTTCTCTTTACTGATGACACTGCCATATTTGGTGAACATATTGGCGTTTTGAGAAACATCAAATAAATTGATTAAAAAAAATTGCTAATTTTTCTTTGAAAAAAAGAAATTTATTTACTCTGAGTGATAAAATTTAAAGTTTTATCAAAAAGAACAACATTTTGAAGAACAGGGTAAAAAAAATAATTTATTCGAAAAGTCACCAACCGCCGACAATTTCATAATTTAAAAAATAAATAAATAAAGTAACTATAAAACTTCAATTGCAAAAATTATTTGAGATCCCTTACAAACCCTATAAATACAGATTTGCAACTACATTGTACCGATTTTAATTTTAAAATGTTACCTTGGATTCGGAATAAATTTTTGACTCCCGTTATCAGATTAATCATCTACTAAATAAAGTCCAAGAGAAATTTATTGAGTGACTGAAACTTAAAGCTTGAGTTTCCACAAAAATCCTTAACTGAATTCTGGATCGGAGCTATTGAAATTTTCTTCTACCATTGAGCACATACTTATGCGGAAACGACTTAAATTCAGCTTTATCAGAAGTCTGTTTCCTGTTAGGTTTTCATAAACGTATTGTTTTTTTCTCCTCCCGTAAAATGCCTGACTCATTACAAGATTTTTTTTAAATCTGTTTGCATTTATATCGAATGGGTTAGTTATCGGATCCGCTAAAATATGCTTATTGTACTATTTATACATGTTTAGTTCAGAGCCGTCTTCTCGAATACTGTTCACATTAGCCAATGTCTGAAGCGAGAAGTACAGATTTTTTTCCAAAAAATCGTAGGCATTAGCCATATGTGATAACTGAACACCTGAACCGCAATTATTGGATGGGCAGGCGTTAAAAACTGGATTCTTAATTTTGAAACTTATTTTTAAAAAACGTTTTTCATTATGCATACTAAAATTAAAGTTTTAAAATTATGCTCCTTTTGCTCCGAACATTTTCTATTTTTAGATCCATTTACATGATCAAAAACAACGGTTTTTCTTTTTTTTCCTTGTTGCAGCTGTTGCTGTTATTTCTCCTTTGTGTGTGCCTTTTGCTCTCCTTCTTTCGACTGATCACTTTCTGTTTCACCATTCAATACGAATTTAGAAGACTTTTCGAAAAAAGTTGTGAAACAACTAAAAGAAGCAAAGTAGTGTTTTATAATATTCAACAGAATTCCTGATATTTCTCATAAGGATCAAACAAGCCGACAATCTGCATTTTCATCAATGAAAGTAAACTGAAGACCAAAAGAACCGAAGTAGTATTTTATGATATTCGACAGAATTTCTGATATTTGTCATGAGGGTCAAACAAGCCAAGTTTTACTCCTCGTTTTGACCAATGAAAGTAAACTTAAGGCCTTACAATCATTTACTAGTATCGTTGAAACGAAAGGTAAAAGTGCTTGTTGAGTATATTTCAGCTTTTATTTTGCAGAAATCGGTAAACCACATAGCTAACGCTGAAGCGTGTAAAGAAGAAGCGCATGATAATTCACATAAGGGTCCATAATGGTCCTATGTTATCTTTACTGATGACACTGCCATATTTGGTGAACCTATTGGCATTTTGAGAAACATCAAATAAATTGATTGAAAAAAAAATTTTCTCGTATGTATAATTTACTTGCTGAATTTGGAGGATGTATATATAGTTTCTGTTGCTCTAAATCGCGTTACCATTTTTGGAAATTCTAGAATGCTTCCTTACGTTTCCGTTTTCATTCGCCGTATCGCTGGGGTATTCTGATCGCATTCACAGGTCAAAGTTCCATGTAGTATAACTGAGTGAAGTGCACTGAGAAATGCATTTAAGTATTGCTAAAAGAATTTTTCACAAATATTAATTATTGTGTAGAATACCTAACTGATGGCAAGGTAAATTAGCTGCTTGAGTGCTGCTTCTTGTATTTACTTTCTACCACTTTCTTGGCTTGCAGAAGGCTAGCTTTCTAAATATTAACGACACACAAGTCTAACCCCAAACTTACAGTCTTTCATAGAAGCTTTATCCAAACTAAAGGAATAAACACAAAAAATGCCGCAGAAATCTCAAGGTTGATTTTTTACTCAAAAAAAGTGTGGAATTAAATAATATTTCAGCAAGTCAAAGAAAAAAAAAATGTAATGATCTGGGATTGGTCATGAATCATCGAGAACTTCACGGCAAATGAAAAATCGGGAAAGGTTAACTGGTCATACGAAACTGAGTTTTCCTCCCCCCTCCCACTGACAGAGGGATCTAAAACTGAACTTAAAATTTTAATAGCTGCTTCTTCTTGCTATGCTTTACATTCTAACTGAATCTCAAAATATAATTAGGAAAGACATTAAATTATGATCATCACTATTGCATGAATAAATAAGCACCTCTTGCTGGCAAGAGCAGACTGCAGAATTTTACTTCCTTATTTTATTAGTGTAATTTCATGCTACGGAAGACGAAACGAAGACGTCGAAAGATAATTCTTTTGAACTTTTGCGGTTTTATAAAAATGAGAATACAGTCCCATGTATTGTAATTTTATGGATGCTGAAATAAGAACAAAAAATTTCACTCTGCTTTCTTCTAAAGAATTCAATACAATCATGATTCAGCGGGCATCCCCCTGATTTGGCATGTCGGAATGTAGTAATCGGCATATAGAAACAGAATATTTACGATAGCATCGCTCAGGGAATCATCATGAAGTTTTTGATTAACGAAGCTATCGTTCTGTCTCAGATTTATACGAGAACTAAAAATCAATATACATACACTCTTAGACAAAAAAAAAACGACGCACCGAGAACATATAAAGCAAATTGGACACAAATTGATATACATACAGGTTTCGACGGAAAATGCAAAATTTTACATTTTGGCTGGCAGTGAATGAACAGCTGTCGCTACAGCACATCTGATCTCCGCAACTGGCAAGATATTTAAGAGGAGAAATTACGATTTCAGGTCATAAATTCTTCACGAATTTCATTCCATGTACTCTGGTAGACAGTAACTATGCCTCGCGTACAAGTGCGCGAACGATATGCGCAGATGTCAGAATTTGAGAAAGGTCGTATAGTTGGGTTCAAAGAAGCCAGTTGGTCTTATCGGCGAATAGCTCGACATTTGAGCAGGAGCGATGCCACTATCAGACGATGTTGCCCGGAGTGGGTGAACCATGGCCGCACATAGCGTCAAGAAGGAAGCGGTAGGTCTAGAGAAAGGACAGAACGTGAAGACCAAAGAATCGTCAGAGCGGCACTCACAGCCCAGATGCATCATTATCATCGATTGTGCGTGAAACTAGTGCTTCAGTGACTGCAAGGGCCATTCATAGACGGCTCACAGGAAGCGGGCTGAGGTCACGGCACCACTTGCACCGACTACTTTTGACATCTGTACAACGTCAAGCCCATTTGCAGTGGTGTCGGGCTCATTCGCACTGGAATGTCACTGACTGGAGTATAATAGTCTTCAGCGATGAGTCCCGCTTTGAGCTGAGCCCCGATGACCAGCGAAGGCAAGCCTGGAGACACCCCGGACAGCGGTGTGATACCAACCTGACTGTCTTCAGGCAGACAGGCCGACAACCAGGAGTTATGGTCTGGGGGGGGCCATTTCATTTCATAGTATCCGTCGCAACCTTACAGCACCGCGGTACGTCGACGAAGTTCTAAGGCCCGTTGTGTTGCCCTTCGTGTCACGCCACCTAGGCTGGGCTTACATTTCAGCAAGATAATGCCCGCCCCCACACAGCACATGTTTCTACTGCTTGTCTTAGTGCTTGCCGAGCATTACCTTGGCCAGCAAGGTCACCGGATCTCTCTCCTATTGGTCACTTTTGGAGCATTATGGGCAGTGCCCTACAACCAGCTCGGGATGTTGGCGATCTAACGCGCCAGTTGGACAGAATCCCTCAGGAGGACATCCGCAACCTCTATCAATCGATGCCAAGCTGAATAACTGCTTGCATAAGGGCCAAAGGTGGACAAACGTATTACTGACTTTTTCACTTTGTGAAGCTCTATCACTTCAATAAATCATTCAATTTTTCTCAAACTGTAATCATTTGTTTTTCTGTACATGTACATCACTTCTACCGATTTTCGTCCCATTCGGATAACTCCTTCTTGTTTTTTTTTTTTTTTTTTTTTGTCTAAGAGTGTATTTCTAAATTTAACAACATCGGTTTTTCATCTCCTTGGTCTAGTTAAAAAATTTCTAGGAGGAAATTCATGCTAATGAGCAATGTGGTTTGGAATTGTTTCCATAAACGGGAAATTACAGAATGATGAACGCCGAAGAAAAGAGCAACATCTGTGATCGACTATCCTGCTTCAATGTGCCCCACAGCACGCCAGCGCTCAGAATCTTCCATTCGTCTTCTGGAAGTCATAGAAACACGTATGTTTTGAAAACAAATTGTACGAAAGTTTTAAACACCTTCTATCAGCACTTACAACAAACTTCTGTAACCCTTAATAAAGCTGGCTTCTTATAAGACTGCCTTTTTTGCATATTTCTTGATATGAAAGCGCGATTGGCTGTTACCTAACATATTTGCATACTTCCATCTATCTCTGCAGAGAATTGCATCCTCTTCAATTCTGATTGGCTTCCGGAAATTAGCATTTTCCTCTCCGTGCTTAACTTTTGGAAGTGAGTGTGTGTTTGGACTCACCTCGTACCAGTTTAGAGAGAAGCGGAGTGGACGGTCTGCTTCGGACGTTACCTTTTGGTCGGTCTCATTTTTCATGTGAAACATCTTATAGGGGTTTGTTATACGTTCTCACAGCAGAAATACTAATTGATATTTATTAGATTATAGCAAAGTTGACTATGGTTATCAGTCTTAAGTGCGGGATGTCTTCGCGGAGGGCAATCATCCGGAAAGGCTTAAAAACTGGAATTTACTTATATTTATGCTAGGAAAGGAGAATTAGCTCCTATTCATTCCAAATATACATAAAATAACGTTACATACCCTGCAAAAGCAAGTTCAAATTGCAAGTATATTAATGTGGAAAAAACTAGCGAACGTAATTCCAGTTATTTGAAACACTGGTCTTAAATTTCGTGTTTATATTTGCTTACGTACATTTGCTTTTATATATATTTCTTTGTGTACATCATTTCCTCCTTTTATTTTGTTCCTTTACAGCTTGGATAAGCATCATTAACATTTCAGCACTCATTTCATGCTTTATTCTCAAATTTTTGCGGCAACAATTCGCGAGAATTTATAAACATCCAGTAATAGCGCTGATTCTAGAAAAAACTTGGTTGAACTGTCATAACCAGTATTATGGTGTTTGTATTACGTTTGAGTTGTGCAATCTCACGATAAAGCACGTGATTATGAATGATACTTTAATAAACGAAATCGCGAGAGATTAGGTCTTTTTAGCAAGTCGCTGTGAATTGACGTTTAAGTGAGAAATAAATTATCTTTTTAACCATCAGGTAGGTAAAAATTGTTAATCGTGTAACAAAATTCTAAATTTATCTTTATTTAAAGGTTTGTCGTAACTGTAATAATGAAAGTGCATTTCTAATTTCTCTTGTTTAGCTATTATGTTTTGTCAATCGCGATATGTGAATGACATGAAAGTTGTCTTTTCATTTCTTGTACGACTGTAGTATATGATTGTTTATGTCCACTTTTTGACAAGTCTATTTATCACCTGAAAGTATTTAATTTTAAAGTATTATTGAAATCTTAGTTTCAAAGTGTTATTGGGGTACTTATTTTTCGCTCCTTTAAACGTAAAATGTTTGTGTTTGACAATTTAGTTGAGTTCTGGACAGGATAATATTGATGTTAAAAGTTTTCTTTTTGTTAATTTTTAATTTAACTAACTGTAAAGTATTTACTAAATATATTTATAATCTGATATGTATTTAATAACCCTATTTGTGTCAATTAAAATTCTCTGCTTTACCTTTATTCATCTATACAAAAGAAATAGACTACAGATTTAAATTTTTGTGAATTTAACTGCCATTCAAGTTCAAGTGTATAATTTACATATCATTACTGTCATAATCCCTATAAATTATTTTCTAGTGTGAATTTTGAAGTAAAATAAAAATGTCTCTGTATCCATCATTGGAAGACATGAAGGTTGACCAGTTAGCTAGAGTAAGTTTCTCTTTGTTTGATTATATAAGATATCAGTTTTACTAAATTATTAATTGTATTTTGCAATGTTATTAATTTCTTAATCCTTTTTTAGCATCTTAAATGTGAGATTTGTTCTTCTATACATAAATTCATGAAAAATAATTTTAAATTCATTTATGATTTTCATTTAATTTGTATCACTCGATTAAAATGGATGCTTATCGTCATTAATAGAATTATTTGAAGTAATTTTATTATTAATTGATGATACTTATTGAAATGAACTAATTGTTAAATAACTAGAATGCCCATTGTCATTAATAACATTCACAGTGTCTATATGGGCCTGCTACAGTTCATTTGATGCAAAAACTTAAATACTAAATACTAAAATGATACTAAATATGAATCTGAGTGATGATTTCTGGCTGCATAATAGTTTTCGCTGTGCCGTATATTTTCTTTTCTCATTTGAAATTTGTTTCAATATTTCTGTCTAAAAATTAAAATTTTTTTATTATTTATTGACTTAATTGAAGTTAAGAAACTTATATTCTCTGAATCCTGAATAATAATTAATAAAAATTCTGTAATTTGAAGAAATTTCACTAAACCATCAGTTTGAACAGGCTAGCAAATAATCAGGTGTTTGAATGAGAAAACGTTTATTTCGTATTTCTTATCTATTGCTATGGAGTACGGTTTTTAGTTACCATCTTTGGTTTTAATGAAAATTAACATCAAATTTTATACTTTTGTCATTTTTTAAGCCTTTTTGCAACATAAATATGAAGTAATCTTTTGCACCAAAATTGATGTAAAAGTAATTTGTGTTAATTTTATTTCATATTATTTGCTGATGCGCTATATCTCCCAACCTCTCCGTAAAAAGTTTTCGGTTAAGTGTAGAATCACCTACTTCTTTGGCACATTTTGTTCGGCCCTTTTTACAAGAGTAAGAATTGGATTTTTGTCAATTTCTTTTGGCTTTTTAAGTGAAAATAGATCGATGTGTACATGGACAAAGTCAAGGGAGTGTGCAGTGCTGAGTTTGTGCAATTCTCTGTTTTTTTAAGTGAAAATAGGTCGATGTGCACATGGATACCAATCTTAAAAACGTGCCAAGCATTGGGTGATTCTGCACTTTTCCCAAAATTTTATTCAATTTAGTGGTATTACTGGTATAAATGTTTTTTCTCTCTGTTTCATTTTACTAAAGTTAAAAGCACAACTACTAAAAAGGCATTTTACTGAATACCAACTTACTATTAGTATAATTATTATGAGAATAAATATAGCATAAACAACTGTAGATCAACAGTTTTATATTTTTATGTAATTTTGCATTTTAATGAAAGTTTCCTGCCACTGCAAGTATCGTGTGTATAAACAGTTCACACTGGTGTGTAATCATATTTTTGTCAAACGATTTTTGGCATTTGATAGAAAGATACTTGCTTTAGAAAACTGTGTTGTGAAATTTGTCAAAAAGTATTATTATCATTAAGCAAGTGGGGTCTGAAATGAAACTATCACAATACCACATTAGAACAGTCATTTACTTCCAATTCTGTTGTAAGAAGTCAGCTGTAGAATGTCACCAAATCATATGTACAGCTTTAGGTACTAATGTTGTATTATATGACACTGTGAAGGTTTGGTATTGAAAGTTCAAAAACAAGGACTAGGACATTCGAGAAACAGAGTGCTCTGGCCGACCTACTGTTGTTAGCGAGGTTCGCCTGTGAGAACTTGTGGAAGCAGAACAGTATGCAACCACTCAAGAGCTTGTTAAGGAGTTAGATGTTAGTGCCATGTCCATTAGTCGTGCTGTTCATCTCATAAACTTGACGTACAATTTCAATCGCTGGGTGCCTCATGAGCTGACTCAAACAGATAAGGACATCCGTGATCGAGCCTGCGCTAATCTGCTTGAATATCAATGCAAGGACAAAATTCTAGACTGGATCGTCATTTGTGATGAAAAGTGGATTCACTTTAACAACACAGGCCAAAAAAAGGGTTAGTTTGCACCCGGTAAATTCGTCGACAGCATTGCAAAGCGCAATTTAACTAATGAAAGGATCATGCTTTGTATCTGGTGAGAGTGCTGTGATGTTAACCACAAAGAATATCTGGCAAAAGGTAAAACCCTCGACAATAAGGTGTACAGCATGATGCTAGTCATGATGCATTGATGCTCTATCAAGGAAAAACATTGAACTGAGTTCTGGAGAAGAAAGGTAAATGTTCCATCAAGTTAATGCAAGACCACATATGTCTGCATTCACCGGTTGGACTCTGTACAAACTCAAATGGGATCTTTTGCCACACCCACCATATAGTCCTGACATCACTGCTTTGGACTTGTACCTTTTTTCACACCTGCAGCTACATCTTGTTGGTACTGCCTTGTTAGGGGAGGTAGAAAAAATAATTTATTTTTTCCATATCTAAGAATTTATTAACTATTCTAAAGCATTTTTTATGAAAATATATGAATTAAAGTATCTAATTATAATATTTTAAAGTATAGTGGGTTTTGTTTTTGTAATTAAATCAACTATGTATGTGCATGAAAATGGAACATTTGCTGTATTTGGAACTTTGCAACCAAAGGTATTCTGAAACCATTCACTCAAAATTTTGTATGAAGGTAGACTTAGTTGGGTCAAGACAGTTATGCTGAATTTCAGCCACATTTTCAAGAAAAGTCCTAAAATGTACTTAACAGCATTACGGTTTTAATTATTAGTGAGTTTTTAAAAAGCTTGTAAATGTAAAAATATTTTCCCTATTTTGATCTGCATTTCATGTATATTGTTAGGCTTGCAATAAAAACAAGCTATATTACATATTACAGTGAAATAACATTGTGATCTTCCTATAAATTGAAACAAAGTAATTTGAAAGATTGGTATTTAATCTATCTGGCTGACATTTATATTTTTACAGCAGGTAGGCACTATTCTACAAAATGTTGATTAAATATAGCTATTGTAAATCCATGTGTACTCTGCACATGTAAGGTTGCATGCATGGGTTGGCTGTTACTGCATTTACACTTGAAAATATGTCAAAAACATGGCAGTTTTACCTAATGTGGAAACAAGGCCTCTATATGATCAAAAACTACTTAAAGATTTCTTTGGAGATTTTCTTTGTAAGTATCAAAGTTGTGAGTTTATGTGAATGTTATGACATTTAGCATGCTTGAAAAGGGGTACTTATGTATGAACACAATTACCTTGTACAGTTTGGGGATTTTTTACAAATGAAAAGATAAAGTTACTCATCAAGTGCAAGTTGGTGGTTTTGTGCCTTTTTAATATCAGTAGTTTGGGAGGTTGGTAGACATTATCAACATATGAAAGAAAAACATTCTTCAGTAATTTAAAATATAGATTTGAAGTATTAAATAAGGATTACATGATACATTAAAAATACAAAACACATCCTTCCTTTTTCAACTCTTTGTGTAATTTTTTGTTTTTCTTCTGAAGTCCACAGCAATTCATTTTCACTTTAAAAAAAATCGGAGAATTATGGAGACTTTGCTTTGTGCAACCCTTGGCAATAGTGGCTATGAGCTTGGTTGCCTGAAGAATAGTTATGCACATGGTTGCCAGAGTTAGGCATTTTCTGGAAATTTGGCGACTTCTACTAAGTTATTATTGTTTTTCAAACCCTCCCCCAACCTCAGCATCTTAAAATATATATAGTTAAAGCATTTCTATACCTATTCAAAGATCTGTTAGCTTTAAATTTTTTAGGTAAGTTGTTTTGTTAGCTTTGTATGGAAAACCCAAAAAAGCTAACACTTGAAAACTCCTGCCATACTCTCTGACTGTCATTTCATGAAAAATATGATATCTACCAGAGTTAGTTACTTTCATCTTTGTGAAAAAGTAGTTCTAAATTTCTTACTTTATATCATTATTGATATATATAAACATATACACTCTTAGACAAATAACCCCTTAAAAAAAAAAAAAAAAAAAAGAAGAAGCACCGAGAAGATGTAAAGCAAATTAGACACAAAATGATATGCATACAGGTTTCAATGGAAAATGCAGAATTTTGCATTTTCCCTGCCAATGAGTGAATGGTTGTCGCTACAGCGCATCTGATTTACACAACTGGCAGGATGTTTAAGAGGAGAAATTATAATTCCAGGTCATAAATTCCATTCAGTGTACTCTGGTAGACAGTAACTATGCCTCGCATACAGGTGCGCGAACGATATGCACAGATGTCAGAATTTGAGAGAGGTCGTATTGTTGGGTTCAAAGAAGCCAGTTGGTCTTATCGGTGAATAGCTCGACATTTGAGCAGGAGTGATGCCACTATTAGACGATGTTGGCAGGAGTGGGTGAACCATGGCCGCACACAGGGTCAAGAAGGAAGCAGTAGGTCTAGAGAAACGAAAGAATGTGAAGACCGAGGAATCGTCAGAGTGGCACTCACAGCCCAGATGCATCATTATCATCGATTGTATGTGCAACTAGTGCTTCAGTGACCACAAGGACCATTCGTAGATGGCTTACAGAAAGCGGGCTGAGGTCACGGCTCCCCTTGTACTGACTACCTTTGACCTCTGTACAACGTCAAGCCCGTTTGCAGTGGTGTTGGGCTCATTCGCACTGGAATGTCACTGACTGGAGTATAATAGTCTTCAGGGATGAGTTCCGCTTTAAATTGAGGCCCAATGACAGCGAAGGCAAGCCTGGAGATGCCCCGGACAGTGGTGTGATACCAACCTCACTGTCTTTCGGCAGACAGGCCGACAACCAGGAGTGATGGTCTGAGGTACCATTTCATTTCATAGTAGGACCCCTTTGGTTGTCATCCACCTCAACCTTACAGCACAGCGGTATGTCAACCAAGTTCTAAGGCCCATTGTCTTGCCCTTTATGTCACGCCACCCTGGGCTTACATTTCAGCAAGATAATGCCCACCCCCACATCTCACATGTTTCTACTGCTTGCTGAACATTACCTTGGCCAGCAAGGTCACCGGATCTCTCTCCTATTGAGTCCTTTTGGAGCATTATGGGCAGGGCCCTCCAACCAGTTCGGGATGTTGACGATCTAATGCGCCAGTTGGACAGAATTTGGCACGACATCCCTCAGGAGGACATCCGCAACCTCTATCAATTGATGCCAAGCTGAATAACTGCTTGCATAAGGGCCAGAGGTGGACAAATGCGTTACTGACTTTTTCACTTTGTGAAGCTCTATCACTTCAATAAATCATCCAATTTTTCTCAAACTGTAATCATTTGTTTTTCTGTACATGTACATCACTTCTACCGATTTTCGTCCCATTCGGTTAACTCCTTCCTGGTGTGACTTTTTCCCCCCTTACGAGTGTTCATCTCTAGCATAGTTGTACATTTAAAAGTATGTTAGAAGTGTTCTGAACTGTTAATACATAAAGAACATTAATCAGAAATACTTTCCCTATTATGTAATGTTGATATGATTTAATATAAAGAAGGAGGATGTCTCCTATTGGGAGGGGACAGTTGAATTTATTGAAATTTTTAATCTCTTAAGTTTTAACTTCATAAAGTAGTCCATAACAGTAAAATATAAAATTAGACTTTTAAAAACATGTTTTACTTTACACATTTTGTATAAAAGTATCTGCACATCTAATTTTTGGGACTGGTGCATTCTGCAAGGTACATTAGATATGGCCATGCTTTGCTAACTGCTAAGTTCAACCCAAATTTTGATGGAGAACACCCTGTGGGCTGTCCAGGGGTCTCCTATCCCCCTTTTCCTACCACCAAGCACTCGAGAGGACTTTTGGCTCACCATGTATTTTGAGTGCCCCCCCTTGCTGTGCCAACACTATGCATTTAAAAATATCTGTGCTTCTTCTAGAATTCGAACCCAGGCTCATCAGTACAGCAGCTGGTGTGCTAAACGCCATACTTGCTTGATGGCTGTTACCTTTGACAGGTACAGGTAGAATTTTACCATTATTCATAAATGTGGAGTTCCATCTCACTAACTGTGCAGTTTTGCCCCAATTTTGGGAGAGAACACCATGAAAGGAAGATGAGCGGTTTGAAGATCTCTACCATTATTTCCCAACAATCAATCTTTTGGGAGAATGTTCAGCTCACTGTTTATTTTGAGTGCCTCCTTGCCTCACAGACACTGTACATTCATAAACAAGCATGCTTTCTTCAAGATTAGAGCCTGGTCTAATTGGTATGACAGTCAACATCACTAACTGCTGTACTGTCTGAATGACTATTACCTTTGACAGCAGCATATTAAGTTATTCTTTAGGCAAGTTTGTGCAAATGTAAAAAGCTTTCTGGAGAATTTTTTTTTCAGGTATTCTGTAGCTAAGCAAGTTCATGCATTTTGTGAGTTGACTGCAACCCACAACCTAATTTGCCCAGTATATGTTTAATTGGGAGAAAGGTCTGGGATGACAAGTTACTGAGGACTATCATAGCACACAGATAGGCCCTAAAAGTGGTTGCTGTGTCTAGACGTGATTTATCATGCTAAAATATCTTATTTGACACCACAACATTGAAGTTGTGAGATGTTAGCAACATATTATTGGGCTTATGATGTGCTCTGAAGGATTACTAAAGATAGCTGCCTATCATAAGCATTGCATCCGAAAATATTGTTGTATTAGTTGTGATTTTTTCAAGGGAAAGGAACATAGTACACTTAAATAAAGCTTTAAACTATTTGTATTTTTGCATTATTACTTTAGGTGCTTGGTGAATTAATAAAAAAAAATTATGTTTTCTTGATTTAAAACATTAAAGTTTATTTGAGTTGTTTTTGTCAGAAGTTGTTTTCCTAGAAGTCAAGAAAATCTAAAAGGAAAATACTGAGTTCAATCGTTTTTCACAGCTTTTGTTATTTGATATATTTTTAAACATTACTGAAATGAAAGAGATTAACTTTCAAAGATAACAACAGCCCTATGTTTTAGAGAAAATGTGGGTGAAAATGCGCTTTAGCCCACTGCTTGGCGATGTTTCGGAAATCGCCAATTCGGCACGTTTCTGCGAAACGTCTTTGCAATTGCAACCTTCCCGACACACTCCGTGAAAACCTATGTAAACAAAACATAGAATTCTAAAGCATAAATTAGTATGGAAACTGTTGCCACAAAAAGATAATAAAATAATATGCAAAACGAACATTATGATCATTAAAATATTTGTCAGTTAGGTTTAAATTAATTATTTAAATTTTATGTTGTAATACTTACACATTTTATGCCGTTACATAACCTTCCCGACACGCTCCGTGAAAACGTAACCAAAGTGGCATCGAAGAAAGAAGGAATTTTTTTTTAAAAGGGCATTAAAATTACAATTCCTCCGTTTTAACTTTAAAAAAAAAAATCTGCGAATTGCACAATGTAGGCAACGTACGCAAATGAACAAAATAAGCTAAAATAACGAAAATAAATTACAAGAAAATGCCATGTGCACAGCGTTCCTTTTAAACTAAAAAAAAAAACTTCAGCGAATTGCACAATGTAGGCAACGTGCACAAATGAACAAAATAAGCTGCAGATATACGGAGTTACCCATGTTGGCGCGTTTATTGCTCATTCAAAAACAATCGCCGCCAAGCAGTGGGCATTCCAACCAAAATGTGATATTATCTTGTGTAAAAACAATATCATCCTTCTAATATCAATAAACAAATGGTGAATTAATGGTACTGTCAAAAATTACTTAATAGAAAAAAATACGGGGAAGAATGTGTATAAAAGTACAAAAATACATTGTATTATTATTTTGTTGTTAATTTTCATTATATTGGAAGTAAATTATTTATTAAAAACTGGATTTTTTAATATTTAAATATATAAATGTAGCATTGTACGTATAATATAGTTATTAAGATTGTTATAAGACATTTGTTAGCAATTGTAACAAGAAATAACTTCTGTCTGTTATATAGGCTCAACTGGCTCAAACCCCACAAGTGGCTACTCCAGCATATCCAGCTGCAAATGCATATCCAGCCACTAATGCATATCCAGCCGCTAATGCATATCCAGCCTCTTCAGGTTATCCAGCTAGTGCACCTCCATATCCTACAAGTCCCACATCACATCCTGTAACAGGTGACAAATATTCCAAGCTGTATCCTGAATTGGATGATTACATGGGACTCCAGTTATCTGAGGCAACACAAGAAGTGCCAGCTATGGCTGTTGCTAATGTTCATCCCAGTGTAAGTGGTTTTTTGTGTCTGTGTGCATAGTGTTTGTATTGTGCATTTGTCTTTAATATTGTACAGACTGTAAAAGGAGAAATATTTATAATGATGTAGTATGTGATCGGCTGCCTTTAGTTAGCTATTTATTACTATAATTAATGATGATTGGCCTTCTTATGAGGAGCTTGCCTGATTGGGATATAATCATCAAACCATAAACTCCCAAAAGAACGTTGTGAATCCTGCAGATGGTATTAATACTTAAACATGTGAATTGAGGTGGAGGATTTTGAAGCTGAAGATTCTGCACAGCATTGGAGTACATGTTTCAGATCTAATATTTTATAAGCATTAACAATTTTTTTACATTCAACCTGTCAACTTTCTGACCATTTTTCATGTATCAATTATTATTGAAACTGTATTAATTGTTCTGAGATCTGATGAATCATTTACATTAGTTCTGTATTACACTACAGTCCAGATACTTCCATATTATCTCACAGAAACAGTTTGGAGATCCATTAATAAAATCTGTGACTATATTTGGCCATGCTGCATAGTGCAGTACAAAATCCGAGATTCGGACGTCCAGCATCCGGAATGATCTAAAATCTAGACCTCAAAGCCACAAACTTTTTTTGTATGCATTATGCATGCACATTTGATTTTTCCTTCCATAATAAAACATGTGGAGCGTCCCCATTCTTAATTATGCACTAAAAAAAATACCTTGTTATTGAAGAAATAAATCATTTAAACATAAATTCGTGAGATTATTAATTTGGCTCTCTAGCTGTCTATCTGCTTGCCATACATCTCAAACCCAAACATTCTACATAGGAGCATCATTACATTGTATTTTTTACATTGTTATACCTACTAGTACTTCATATCCCTGAGGCCGATCTGGCGAATCATTTATTATACTTTGCTTTCATCACCGCATGTTTATCAATGCATGACAACTTGAGTAATGACTCATGTAGCGATGTCTAAACATTTATTTTTATATTAGTAATTGAATAACAAGAGTATGATAACCTTTTATGCTGACATTACTTTTGGCGATGATTACAGATTTCAGTTAAATTCACTACATGGACTTCGTTAACAAGGAAAAATTTAACAAAAATTTCTTTTCATATGCTAAAAATAGATTTTGTTAATTAAACTCATAGGCCAAAAGATTGCATTTAGTGCTATTTGAGTGAAAAATAACTGATATGTTATTCACATAAACCCAGAATAGGCATCAGTGCTCGTATGGCCACACCAGACAGCAGAATTAGGGAATACAAAATTTTTGGAATTTGGGGAAACACTGAGTGACAAAATTACGGGATGGCAGAATTTTTAGAATTTATGGAAATCACTATTATCCAAAGCTTAGGGGCAGCAAAAATTTAGAACTTGGAGGCACTTTGTAGCAGAATTTAGGACCTGCAGAGACCGCATTAAGCGGTATCTAGCGCCGGCCGTAGATAAGCCTTAAGTATATGTGGAAGTTTATTTATTTAAGACTCAGATTAGCCTTAAGCATGTGTAAGAAATAGACGTAGGTATAATAAATAACTGATACAATTCAGTCTTAATTCAGTACGTTATAGAAGCAAGACAAAATTTAGCGGAGCAACTTGTCTTTCATCGCTGATCTTATGCTTGATGAAAACTACGTTCATCACTATAATGGTTAGCAGAGGCTAACTATTATTTTGATAAGTTCGGATTTAGGATAACACATAGATTTTTGTGACAATACTCTCTTTCGAAGTGAATGACACTTCTAACTTCTCACTTCTTCAGAAGTCAGCAGTAGTGGAAAAAGTGTGCAAGAACCTCTTTCATTCTGTCTATGTCTGTTATCATTGCAGCAAAGTTAGGCAAAGTAGAATTGTCACCACTGGAAATGGATGACTTGTGACAGGCTCACATCCTAACATATCCATGGTCATTCTTAGGGCTGTTCATAGTTTGGGCATAGAAATTAAACAATAAGAGAAATAATCTATTTAAAATAAATCGGATTATTCAATCCTGTTTGCAACTTCTTCATTATGCTCTACAACACATCATCAATTTTCAGCAGTATCTAAATTATATGTTATAAAAGCAAACTTAGAAAAAATGAATTACCTAAATGTTGGTCCATAATAAAGAGCAAACTTGATAGGACAAATTAAATATTCATTTTTATTTAGGTAAATATTTTGCAGCCACAAATAAACTGGCACCCTACTTGTCCTTTTTCAAGAACATTAATATTTTAAACAGCTTTTTTGTAAAAAGAGAAGCAGCACCTGAAGTACAGAAAGCAACCCTGGGCAAGTGGTCAGCTTGTCGCAGGCCCCCCGCTGTGTAGTCCCCAAGCAAACTTGGTACTTATTTTATCAACTCATTTAAGGGAGGAAAGGCTGAACCAACCTTGCCCAGCCTGGGAATCGAACCCTGGACCTGTAGTGCAATTGTGCAATGCGCTATCCACTTCACCATCGAGCAGTTACCTTATAAGACTACCAATAAATCTATTTTGCTTCAGATGATTGATTTACTTTTTGTTTTCTTCAGAAACCTTACAAATAAATATAACTTGTGATGATGCTGATTAAAATCTGAATTTTTAGAACTTACAATCTCTGTTATCAATAAGCATCTTTCTGTTTTTAATCTCATGTAAATTTTGGGAAAAACATTCCTAAAATAGTATGTGTAAAACATACATTTTCCTTTAGCCACTTAATCTGAGAAAGTGACTGGTAATCATAAAGCATTGTGAATTCGAAGTTTACACTGAAGCTTAAAACAATAATAAGTATGAGTTTCTAAAATAATATTAAGCATATAAAAATATATTTACAAAAGAGTAAATTATGTGCTTATATTCCCTGTGTTTACAAGTTAGCTTTACTGTGCTCAAAGTGCTAGATTTTTATTTATTATATGTACCAAAAATCAATTAACATCAATGATCCCTCTGTTTAGAATGCTGTTTCTGTTCCTGCTGTGAAACCAACAACAATGGTTGCTCCAATAAGTGGAAATTCTCTTGGACTTGCAAGAGCTCAAGTAAGCCATGGCCTCAGAGAAGTTATCTTATGCAAAGATGGTAATGGACGTGTTGGACTTCGTGTTCAGCCTATCAATAAGGTTTGAACAAAGTTTTTATTTAATGAAATTTTACTTTGCTGTTAAGTTGCTTATTACAAAAAAGAAATACAATATTCATTCTTCTATGCATTAGAACTTTTTTTTTAATATATCCATCCCTTATATTTAGCTTGTTTTTATCTATAAATAGACATAGTTTTATTTTGATTTTGAAAATTAGCAAAAGAAATACAGTTATGTTTTTACAATTTTATTTAACATGCCTTAGGAACAAATTTTGTTTATACATAACTTTTTTTTTAATCTACTACTGTTCCAAATTGTATCTGGATTTAAATTCATAAAAAAGAGTATTTCTGCACAAGAAGAAAAATGTAAGATTTAGTTTTGTCATAAAGCTGTCAGATTTTTTGTAGTATTTCTAACCTCAAGGAAATGTGCATTTTTTGCCATCTCTCAAATAAAAGCTACACTAGCACAGTTGTATAGGTTTTTCAAAATTTTTTTTAACCAAATTAGTTAAAATAGCTTATTTATGCATTAACTTTACTTTAATCTGCTAGTTTGATTACATTTAGGGGGAAAAAAATTAAGGCTCAATGAATGTCAGATAATTAAAATGCATTCATTAATATGAAATGTATATTTGGAAGCTTCATTCAAATTGAAATGTTAGGAAGTTGTTAGAAGGTAGCATTAATTATCATTTATGCTAATCATAATTTTTATATAACTTATATTCATGCATTAATGACATACACTGCATAGGAATTTTTTTTACTTTTCTAAATTCCCAGTTGGATACCAGAGCTTGTATATTTCAGTGAAATTAATAGCAATTGCTCTCAGCTGAGGTAATTTATGTTATATATGTTTTGATGATATGGGGAATTACTGCTTTTTGTGCAGTGCTGAACTTACACAGTATACTGTTTTTCTTATTTCACTTTCATACTTTATTGTTAGACACATTCTTCTATGAATAATTTTTTAAAGAAACATTTTCTTAATTTTTATGCCATTTTTAATCTTATAAATGTAATTTATATTTTCTTCTAATTTCATCCTGTAGTTTGCAATGATTTATTTGATTTTCTTAAATTTGTGGACACCAGTGTATGTGTATGACAGTTTAAGTAGCATTAAATCATAATTAATCTGAATAAAAGTTTAAGCCTTCTGATTGTTTTCTTCTTCTGATAGGAAAACAATCAGAAGATTTGGTGATAGTCTTCAAAATGTCTTGATCAAATGTAAATCATCAAGAATTTTTTTATATGATAATGTTTTACTTTTTTAAAATTGTTTCTTAAGTTTTTATAAAATAAAATAGGTTTTTTCCTGTAGTATGGTAAAGTCACATTTTTTTTTTTTAATCCTAAAATCTAGCAGTTCAGTTATTCTGCATACTTTTTCATACTGTGAGTGTCAATCTTATTTAAAAATACAGTAATTTGCTGTACAGTTTTAGATTTTTTGATGAATTATAGAAAGTTTTTGCTTTGAGTATTTGTACTAAAATGGGCAGTGAAGTATAATGAGTTTTTATTACTACTGTATATGAAAATCAACTTGTTATTATAGTTTTAAGTTGTTTTTATTCTTTCCATTTAGGGTGTTTTCATTGTGTGTGTACAGAAAAATACTCCTGCTGCTCTGGCAGGTCTAAGATTTGGTGATCAAATTCTGATGATCAATGATGTAACAGTTGCAGGATTTTCTATGGATGATGTGCATAAGATGATCAAGAAAGCTGATCCAAATAGGATAACAATGGTTGTTAGAGATAGGTATAATTAATTTGTAATGTAATCAAAGTTTATAATTTATTGTGTAAATTCATGTAGATTATAGTTGGAATTTTTTTATTTTCTTATGTACATATACACACGAGCAATCACAGTATGACCCAAACTATTAGATATTTTCACACCGTGATTCATACATATGTATGAATATATAGTAAAATAAACATGAATACTTCAACCGTCATATACCCATAAAGCAGCTGTAGCTAAATCATGTTGGTCATGCATGGTATGTGTAAGAATAGGCTCAAAGTATGTCAATCCATAGCACAAATAAATATTCTTAAATTTTTAATTGGGGGGGAGAGTGAATCTCATGCTTTTCGATTTTGCTTTGAATGCAGACAATGTTAGGCTAATATATGTCATGAACACAGATATTTGAGTAGTGTAAAACTATTCAGCGTCGCGAAATCCTTTTTGAAAATAAACTGCATGCTGTAAGAAATCATATATTTCCATGACACTGAAAAATTAAAGTGGGAAATGAGATTCTTAAGAAATAGCAAACACATTATAGGAAAGAAATTGCACAGAAATTATAACATTATTGATGGCTGGCCCTAAAACACTATAGTGAAAAAAATGGGAGACTGATTTATCACAAGATTGTTGGTTGTTGATTTCCTCATTCATTTATGGAAAACAAGTTGATACACATCCAGATAATTACACATCTTTAATTTCATCTCCAAGCAAAAGATGACAATTTTTCTAAAACCATTCTCAAACATATTGTTCCATTACTTTGTCTTAGAGTCAGCCAAAGTACTTGCTACATGATAATTCAGCAAGTCAATTTTTTTATTAGTAAGACTGATATTTAATTTTTTTACAGCATGTATTTTAAGCTTTTTAAATATGATGCATTGTGGATTCTGCCTGTAGAAAATGTAATTTTGACTGGTACTTCCAGCTGTATTGTTTATTTGGCATGAAACCATTTTTTAGACACAAATAACAACCAAAATAGCCTGTGGTTTGTTATATAATCCATTCGTTTTTACACAGTTAAGAATAACATAATGGGAATATTAGCTTAGTTTGATGTAAATTCAATATTAGCTTACTTTGATATGACTTCAGACCAATAGCTTAGTTTGTTATAAGTAACTAGAATGTTATTGTTTCTGCATTATTAATATTTTTCGTATTCTATACAGAATCAAATTATATTTTAAACTTAACTGTATTATCAAATTTTAAGAAAGTATATTTCATTTTTTTCAAGTTAGGTTCCCTGTTTAAAACTGTTTGATGAATAAAATTAAAGCTACACTGTATCGGTACTTAACTCATATAATTCCGTCATTGCAATATGATATTCAATCCAAAATTTAGAGTACAATTAATAAATATTTTGGTACTATGATATTTAGTTTAAATTTATCTGTAAAATGTTATAAATCTGAATAGGATTTATTTTCGTTTCTTACTTTTGTCAACAGAATTTTTGATTTAATATGAAATTCAATTTTAGAATTACTATATCATTTTATTATACATTAATGATATATATATATATATATATATATTATTACTTTGCTGTATATATTGCTCAGTATACCATCATTTAGGAGATTGTGCAAGTGGTGAAATTGTTAATCAAATATGTGCATAGTTTTTTGCATGCAAATGCTATGTAAATACTTGATTCTTTTTAGTAGCAAACCTTCTGCTTTCCATATAACATAAGTGGCCTTGTAACAGATATTTATTTCTGGTCCCATTCCATGCATTCCATTCTCAAGACACCACCTAAATGTGAATTAAAATTCGTTTTTATCTAATTAAAAAGGGGCTTCCTTACTAACTCAGCCACAATGCTAATTCACTTACATTGTCAAACTTAAATGCCCATTTTGTAGTGTGCAGATTTCTAACATCATCAAAGTTGTATATGCAGTGGCTACGTTAACAGGAAGTACCTTGCAAAAAAATTGATTCTTTTACTCTTTGAAGACTATGCAGTTGAGATTAAATCATTGTAATGATTCTTTTGACCTGCTATTAGTATACCAGAAACATTCATTATGTATATTATTTTTAATTTTGAAAAGAACATTATTAAAAGGCATTATATTCAGTGAAAGTTTTATAAAATATTATTTTGAAAAAAATCTTCATTTTTCCTTCTTTATTATATGCTTCTGTCTGTGTTTCAGATATGTTATAAGTTTTCATTTCTTTAAGGCCATTTGAAAGAACAATTACTGTTCACAAGGATAGTATAGGCAATGTTGGTTTTGGATTTAAAAATGGCAAGATTATTAACATTGTGAAGGATTCATCTGCTGCTCGTAATGGAATGCTTATTGATCACAACCTCCTTGAGGTAAGTAAAATCATCTTTTCTATTTTATATGTGTATATATATAAAATTTCTGTGTTCAAAATGTTCATGAGGAAGCCAAAGCAATGAGTTGAAAATTTAAAATTAGTATTAAAAAACATAGGTATACTGTATTTATATTTCAAAATGGTAAATAAAATCATTGAGCGAAGTGACAATTGTAACTTATTGGTACAATAGCCATGATGAAAGTTCAAGTTATTCCCCATGTCCCCCAACTCAAGCAGTTGATTTCATGGTTAATGATTGGGAAGGGAACACTTAAGAGTTACCATATATTATTGCCTTAACAATCTCCCTTCTAACTTAGCTATTCCTATATATCAGTAAAGACATAAATTAAGAAATTTAGAACTACTTTTTCACAAAGATGAAAATTGAAATTCATAATTAATAAATTTCAAATAATCCTATATATGTTAACAAAGAATTTTTTGAATTGTTAAAACCAAATTTGTTAAACAAGCATACCCCAATTCAAAAATTTTATGAAATTTAAAGAAATTTAAATAACTCAAAGGAAGAGGAATTCAATCAGCTTCGATGCCACTTCATCAGGGAAAAGGAACATTGAAACCAACTGAAATCTCTCTTCTACAAAAATCCTTGCTTTTCTGTATCCAGAATTAGCCGATGAACTCTTTCAATATATTGTTTTATAATTATATATGTATATTTAGTTTATCATAATTTGACCAACTGTTAATTAATTGCCGTTAGTCTGTGAGTGAATTACCCTTATAAGTTGTATTTCTCAGTTTTTAGCTGCTGACTTGTTTTCTCCTCTTTTCGATTTATTTTGGCATTTCTCTCTATATTGCAAGGCTCTTAAAGTGTCACATTTTCTTCTCCACTATCTATCAATACCTGAGTTAAATCATTTTTTACTCTAGTTAATGCCAGTCCTGAAGCCTTACAATCATGGCTCCTTACTGCTTCACCTCATGCTTGGCAGTTAGCTGTGCAGCTTTCCCATGCAGTAACTGTTTCCCTTGCTTGACAGTCTATCTCTTAGCTTTGCAGTTGTCCCATGCAGCAGCTGTTTCCAAGAGATGTATGGACTTTTGAATATTTTCTTCTTTATGCATTTAATGGAAGTCATCTGCCTTACATAAATCCTGCATTTTCATATGTTTGCATAACAACGTTATGTTCTGCTGTACACATAGTTGTGCCCAGGCAGGATAGGCTTCCTGCCAGATGCCTGCTTCCATCACATAATAGGCCTTAACCCCTGTTGTATGGTACTTCATGATCAACTGTTGGATCAACCTTTGATAGATGATGGATTAAGTTGCTTCTCACCAAGAGGTAAATCTAAAATAATCTCATCACTGTGCTGCATTCTGGGGCTACATCAACAGTACTAAAAAATATTCAGGTGCTGACATACGAAAGAGTATTATTATTACCCTCTTAGTTCACAACAGTCTTGGGAAATACAAAAAGTGTATGCTTCATGTATTTTTATAGACATACCATTAAAATCATATAGCACTGATGCATCTCTGCTTTGGCGACAAGCATGTATTTTCTTACCATATCTGAATGAATTCGCAGCATGCCGTTTAATATCTTGTGTTGCCCTATGGCCAGTGCCATCATTTCAATGCATCATGAGATTCCTATCATATGAAGTTTCGCTGTATAAGGTGCCCTTCTGAGGTGCTGCATGTAAAAACTTACCCTGTTAGTTTGCTTAAAATATTGCATTAATTTTAGCTGAAATTTTGAAAATCTGCAGTTTTCTTGTGTTATAAGTATGCAACCTCTTTCTTAAACATTGTGAATATCCTGCATCTTAATTAATTATTTTGGTACTTTCTGATTATGTGCAACCTCTCTGAAAAGTAACAAAAAATATTTATATGGCAAAGCAATATGTTGACAAACTAGTTACGTGGCAACGCATGGTATTGCCAAAAAGTACTCGCATGGAAACCCGGATATGCTTGTAGCACATGCGTCTGTTTTGACTGGTGTGTTATGTAGAAGTTATATGGAGCCAAATTTGTGTATTTCTCTAAGGGAAAACAGATAGCTGGTGTACATGAGGAGCAGTGTAAGAAAAGATGGAGTTCTTGAAAAAGGTAAGTATTTGATTACTAGTGTGTCTTCCTTTTTAAATTTTATTGATGGATTGTTTTTATGTGAAATTCTTAATGTGCTGCAATTTTTGAAAATCACTTTTGCTTTTTGTACATTATTTTGCCGAAAAATTAGTTGTCATTGAGATCACAAATGCTCTCTAAAGTCAGCAGTGAGTTTGTGACTTTTCAGTGGGGGGTGTTAATAATTAGAAAGTATCATTATTTTTCACTTACAGTTCTAAAAATGAATATCTTGTGTGATTTCTTTGTAAGCAAAAAAAGTTAAAACTTCTGTTTGGTAGGTTAATGGCCAAAATGTAGTTGGACTGAAAGACAAAGAAGTTTCTGCAATCATAAGAGAGAGCCAATCCCCAGTGACTGTAACTATTATGCCTTCTTTTGTATATGATCATATGATGAAACAGTAAGTGAAATTTTGGATTTAAATTATGTAGTATTAAAATTGTATAGTTGTAATATTTAGCTTATTTCTTAAGAATTTTTCTTTAAAATTGAAAAAATTTAAAAAAACAAGAACAAATTTTATATTTTCAATTACTGTGCATTTTAACATAACTCTTTGCAAACAAGAAAGGGGTTTTACTTAATATAACTGTGTATATATACTTTTGCCATGTAAATACAGTTTCAAGCCACAGTTGTTAATTTTCAGTCCTCTGAACAAGATATAATGTCATCACTGGTGCTGACAGCTTATGATAAAGAACTATGTATCTTTGAAAAATTTATAGTCTGGATGAGAGATTATAAACATCATCATTCTTTAAACATTTAGCATAAAGTTAGGCAAAATTAGTATGCATCAAATTATACTAATTTACTTGTAGTTGGAATTTTAATGAATTTGGTTGCTTTTCAGTTTTTAAGATTATCTCTATCTTGAACATACTTTTGAACTTTTCTGGTAATGAATTGAATTTTGCTTGGAAATTTAAAATTGGCATGCTTTCATTGTTGTTATTTCATGACTGAGCTCATAAATTATTTGGTCTTCTTTTAAAGTTGCTCATTTCTTTTTGTTTTAGCAGATGATTTGTGACTAGTTGAACACAGGATATAGATTATTTTTTCTTGCATTACAGTATTTGTAGTAGCTTATGACAGTGAAGTTAGAAGCAAGTTGTTACTGATGAAGTTGGGAATGGTTTATATATATGAACCCCATTTTATAATCTTAACATTTTGTTATGCAATACATAACTTTTATTATATTGTGGTTTTCCCTCCATGAAGCTTTTTGTATCATCAGGATTGCAGCCGTCTAGTTCAGTTTCATGCCAACACTTACATTTGGCAATGACAAGTGCCCCATTAACAGAAAACCACTAAACATTTTTTACATTTCTTTTCAAATTGTGCCTTATACTGTAAAGTAGGTGGTGCATTTAAATCATCCACTTAATTTTTAATCAGTCACTTTAAAAAGTTATAGAGTTGAAAGACAGTGGACTAAAACTGAACTTTTGCAAAGAAAATATCTTGACTAAGGAAGGAAGTAACAATAAATTATTCCATTTAATATTGCATTCTGAAAGATGTGCAAGAACTGAAATATTAAACATTTGCACTAGTGTGAAATTGAAGCTAAATTAACTGAAAGTTCCCCAATTTTCAGGGTAGCCTTATTTCTTTAAAGTGTGTAATTTAAATAATTAAAGTGTGCTTAACAGCAGCATATGTAGCAGAAAAGGGAGTATTTTGATAATAAACAATATCTCACCTATTAAAAAAAAACTAAAGGAATTCTGAAATCCATAATAATACAAAATGTAAGTGTGTAAAGACTTCACACTCAGTAATGGAAAATTCTTGAATAAAAGATTCAGATTGGGTGCGAGCTGATTAGGTTTTATCTTTCAAAATGTAGTGATTTTTAAGCCCCTGATTATTAATTTTTCTCCCCTTTTAATTATCAAAATTTTGATGGAGTAGGAATTATTACATTAATTGTTAGAAGTACCAGCCTCAAAATATAATTTTTCCTTGGGAAGTGGTCACCAACAGTTTTTTGTCTCATTAATTTTGTGAAAAATCTAGTTTAATGTAAAATATAAGACATTTGTCAATAGAAAGACCTCCCCAAACATTTTCCTGATTAGGTAGATTTTTTTAGTCCAAAGAGGCTTTGTCCCTGAAGGATTATTGTTTTCGTTTCATAATTTGTGTTGAGTCACTAAAAACGTTGTATCACTTTTCAAATTGTTGCCACCAAATATTGCAATTCTGTATTATATTAAAAGAAATTAAATAATGAAGAATCTGCATAAATGTATGTATATTTCTCCAAATGTGATAAAACAACGGTACCAAGAGCCATCCAATTTTGAATAACCTACGTTTCCACCCAAAGGTTTAAGTGCAAAGAACATGATATTTAATAAATAAAGGTACCACATAAAATGTTAAAAAAAAGGCCCCTTTGAATGTAATTTAAAATCTGAAAACCTTTCAGTAAAAAGGAAGTATTGTAATCGTGAAAAATTTTGGGTATCATAGTTCAATGAAAATATCTATTTTGACTGCTATTGAATGCAATTTAACAATGTTTTTGTGTGGCATTCATACGTAAGAACATAATAAAGGACTCTTTTTCCAAAAAAAATTATAAAACTGATTTTAAATGGATTCTGAAGAGATTTTTTCGTGCCATCTGTGCGTGTGCACGTACATACGAACGTATGTATGTATGTATCTAGCATAACTCAAAAACGAGTAGCCTCAGAATGTTGAAATTTTGTATATAGTAGTGCTATAACATGTAGATATGCATCTCCTTTTTTTGGTTGCAATCGGCTGCACTAAAAGTATATAAATATATGTATATATATCCACTCTGTTACTCGGCTCAGCGAGCTCGGTTTTTTATTCATATATGTTGGTAAATTGTGCATTTTTTGCTTTAAAAATGATTGAATTATGTTGTTCTTATCTTCCTGTTAAGGTTTTTATGCCTTTCATAAATATGCATGCAAGATTTGTAGAATTATCAACAATTTAAAAGTTGTTTAAGTGCAGCTAAGCCTAATCGTTTTTCTTGTTGCAGACATATTTGTTTAAATTTGAAACCTAGGAAAATATTGAATTTGTTGCCATTCTAGAGAAATTTTGCAACAACAAAGATAATGCCTTCTTTTATTATTGCGAATTAAATCATGTTTAATCCACTCCGGAATTTATTTGAGGAAATAAGTGTTTAAGATATACTGTTAATTTTAAATATAGATATTTTGAGCTTTTATGTATTTTTGCCTTGTTGCGAAGTGAAGAACTTAAATGAGAAGTACTGAATCGTCTGTGAAAAACTGTTTCTTTCTTCTTCTTCTTCTGTTTTTTATTTTTTTACTTCTTGGGAACAAATAGGTTGTCTCAAATTATTTTTTAGATTTATTATAGTATTTGAATAGAACATGTGGCAATGATTAGGTAATTCTCCAGATGATATACGTAATTTTTATGCATTGTTGATGAGTTATAAAATGAATGAGATGTAATGCTGTTAAGTGAAGCTAGCGCCCGAGTGTTGCTGTGGATTTTAAAGGTTTTTAATTGGTTTAGTGAATTTTAAAGAGTGCATTTATTCTATTGTGGTTTATGTGCTATCGACGAAGTAGATTTAATTCAATCTATTAAGTTTAAATGAAATGCAAAATGCGTATAATTTAATATTCCGTACAAGGAAGTACGGATAATATAGCGTACAAGGAAGTACGGTTAATATTCCGTACAAAGAAGTCGTGGTGTACACGTCAGATTTAATTAGCACATAGGTATGCTATTTGATAAAAAGCTTTTAGCAAAGGCTTTTCAATTCCTGCAACATTAAATTTTGTAATAGTACCACCGGTATGAAATTGGGCTTTCTTAGATTTTAGGATGTTAAGATTATATACTGCAGATTCACTACCATACTGATTATTACGATGTTCTCAAAATTTTGAGGGTTTAAGATTGGAGTTGAAAATATTTTGCAACATAAAATACATTGTGGTTGTTTCATACCATTTTTTCTGTTGTACAGATAAATCCATAAGCGACGTACTTGTCTTTTTATTGAAGCCTTTTCAACATAATGACAGTTACTCCAATTTAAAGAAAGTTAATTCATTCAGAAACAAATTTATCGATAGGTAAATTTATTTAATTTCAATAAATAGTGCAAGACATTAGTTAATTAAAATAAATATTTTTAGAAACCTCGTTTATATTGCTATTCAAGATATACAAACACGTCTCAACTGCATTGGTTATCATAAATTAAGGAAAAATCACAAAAATAGTGATAGCTCCCTCAAAAATAATTCAAACCATGTAAAATTTGAATATGTGTCCAAGTAAGAGTAGCTGAGTAAAACTGCAGTATGCAAATTAGTGGCGCTGCTCTCGGAATGCGTCATCTGCAAGAAGCATAAAAGTCCATGTTTGAGAGCAAGCCCACATATTTCACTGTGATAGTGACATCAGAAATCTTAGATAGCCAATTCGTAAGAATGACTTTCATCATTTGCCTCCAGAACTACGATGGAGAGCCATTGGGAGACTAGAGGTAGGGCAAAGTCAAACAGAAGTGGCCAGATGGCTAAATGCGAGTCCTTCTGTGGTTCATAGACTTCGGAGGCAATTTCAAACCACAGATTCGGCATCTAGGAGGTTCAGCCAAGGACGACCAACTGCTACAACAAGCGCTGATGACCGATATTTGACATTATTTGTACACAGGAATAGAATCACTACTCCGTCTCTTCTTAGATCTTCTTCCCTTGCAGCAGCCAACGGAAGGTTGGTGTCAACATCAACGTGCATAGAAGGCTTCACGAAGGTGGCATCTCATTGGGTGGATGCACAGACCTCCATGTCTTTCCAAGGAGAACCATGAATGCTCAGGTTTCCAGAGATGACATCCCTAATGCTTATGTGAGCCCATATGCCGGGGCAATAGGTGATGCTTTCCTGTTACAGGACGACAACGCAAGACCGCACAGGGCTCGCATCGTGGATGATTATCTTCAACAGGAAACAATTATGTGCATGGAGTGGCCAGCTCGATACCGGGACTTGAATCCCATCGAGCACGTTTGGGATGCTTTAGGGAGACGTCTAGCTACTCTCAATCCGCCCCCTCAGACCCTTGCGCGCTTGCAACTGCTTTGCAAGAGCAATGGCTCTTGCTTCCTATAGAACTAATAGACCACATAATTGAAAGCATCACACATCGCTGTATGCTCTGTATTGCTTCTAGAAGCGATCATATTCCATATTGAAGGTATTTTTCCTATAGCAAACTAACATGTTCGATTTGTTCATTTTGTACATGTGCTAATTTCTATACTACATAATTGTCTGGTAATTTCTTTTTATATTATTTGATACCTTACTGTGTGTTGTACACTCACGTTTGTAAAAATTGCAACACCATGAAGGACTTACGCGAGTGAGCTGAAATTTTCAGGAAATGCAAAGTAGCGCATGATATGCAAATGATTAGAATTGCAAATCCGTAGCGCATGCGTATGCTGAGCAGCACCCTCTGAACGGCTGATGGATCCGAATAAATAGACGGCTGTAGCGAGGCGTGTATGGTTATCGGTGGTTATCTGCTAGTGGTAAACGTTAACTCAATCTGTACTTATGCCTCGTCGACGAAAGAGAGCGAGATTTGAACAACTTACAGAGTTTGAACGAGGGAGAATCATCGGCCTTCGTGAAGCTGGATTGTCGTATCGTGCAGTAGCCTCTCGTGTGCAGCGTAACAGCAGCACAGTGATGCGCGTTTGGAAGCAGTGGACGGACGAGTGTCGGACAACTCGGAAATCCGGGAGTGGACCCCGAAATGTGACGTCAGCTCGCGATGATAGACACCTGGTCCACGTGGCGCGGACGGACCGTACAGCTTCCTCTAGACAATTGGCAGCACTGTGGTCAATAGCTACAGGTGTTTCATTGTGTGCTTCATCAATTCGTAGACGTCTGCTGCAGTGTGGACTGCGCGCACGGACTCCTTTATACAGGATCCCCCTAACGCACGACCATCGCCGCCTGCGGCTACAATGGGCCAATCAGCATAGAGACTGGCGTGCTGATTGGCAGCATGTCGTGTTTTCTGACGAATCCCGCTTTAATTCGTGGTACCATGATGGCCGCATTCGTGTCAGACGCTATGCCGGTGAACGCCACCTTCCGGAGTGCATTATCGAACGCCACAGTGGACGAACACCCGGAGTTATGGTCTGGGGCGCCATAGCATATCATAGACGATCTCAATTGCTACGAATTGTGGGCAATCTGAACAGCAACCGGTATATCCGTGAAGTTCTACAGCCCGAAGCTGTTCCCTTCCTTCAAAGCTTGCCAGGCGCTGTATTTCAACAGGACAATGCCCGCCCTCATACTGCTCGGATTGTTAAATCCTTCTTTGCAGCGCAGCAGGTACAGCTTCTTCCTTGGCCTGCGTGTTCCCCGGATATGTCGCCAATTGAACATGTGTGGGATGTCATTGGTCGGCGTCTTGCTCGTGATCCTCGTCCTGTTGCGTCTGCAGACGAACTTTGGGTACGCGTACAAACGATATGGAATGCTCTTCCTCAGTCAGACATTCAAACTTTGTTTGACTCCATGCCACGTCGTGTAGCAGCACTTGCTGCGGCGCGTGGTGGCCACACAAAATACTGATTCTGATCTCTTGTTCTTGTTTGTTTGCTTTGAACATTTAATCATTTATTTGTACCACTACCACTCAACTGTGTATTAAATTGCATTCAATTATGACGATTCCTTCTTGGTGTTGCAATTTTCACAAACGTGAGTGTATATTGTGGGTACATTTCATAAAATTCTGCATGTAACCTTTTCAGTAATCATGATTTTTGTGATTTTTCCTTAATTTAAGATAACTAGTGTAGTTTCCGTACTGCACGTGACAACGTGAGTACGTTAACTGTATGTACTGATGACTGATGATAAGCATGATGTGCATTTCCAGCCATATGGTTGACTGCATTGGCGTTTTTGTGTTTTTTCCCGTGCGTAATGTATATGTGAGGTAGTTTGACTTAAAATGTACTCTGCAAAAGCATCCTTCTCCTTACGCAGATAGCCCTCACGTGCTTTGTCATGATCAACTTAAAACCAAACCAGTGTCCCCATATGATGAAAATGAAGACATGAAATATCACGGCAGGGCATCACAACTTATTATTGCCACTGCCATAGGATGGTTTGCTTACATTCTAATCAGTGCTATGCACGTTCACCTCATTCTCTTTATAAATATATCGGAGCCCTGGAAATGCTCTCTCAGACCTCCTGGGGTGCATGCACCCCAGGTTAAAAAAGTTAATTATACACAGCACAATAAATAGCAACTAGCTTAAGTAGATAGTGCATATTAAACAGTTCCCCCATGGGGCATGGGAAATGTCGATTGCTAGAATTAATTGCACAGTAAATTTTAAATAACAATTTAAATAACACTAAATCTCACAGCTGAATATCAACAACAATAACTCATCCAAGCTGTCTGAGCTGTATTTACAGTGTTAACAGGCTTTGGGAATTTATTAGAAGCATCCGTAAGCAAGGCCCGTGATGATTCTATTTGCTCATATCTTTTGTTCTACTTAAGCTATGTTTACAAATTAAACATTGCCAAACTCAGAGTCAAAAGACCAACAATTCCATATAAGAAACAAGCACTTATGTGTATAAAAAAAATGTGGCCATAAATATAAAATAAATAAATGCACAATATTACAACAATGCAATAAATTTATTGATTTAAATACAGTATTACAACAATATTAATGCTAATATATACAGCAATAATAATAATATATACAACAATATTACAACTCCAAGCTTGTATAATTGACAACTGTATGTGTGTTACATGAATGCAGGAAGATAACTGTGTGGTTTGTTACAAAGAAATATGGAACTCCTTTCATGTTTTAACAACAAAGTTTTTCAAGCAAATTCTTCTTTTTCTTCAATTTGAGTATCATCATACATGAAATCATTAATATCCTTTGATATGAGGAGCATTCAAAAAGTTTTAAACTATTCAATAATGAAAGCAAATAAAAATGAATTATTTATTTCATCTTTTCAAAGTATTGATTAGAGCACTTAATGTATGATTACATTTACTGAACCCTTTTTGAAAAAACAATTAGGATATTGGTGAAGTTTTGTGCTCTTTAGAATTTATTCATTACTAGTATGTTTTTTTTTCCTTTGGTAAAGGAAGTAAGCAATAAAAAAATTCTTTAAAAAAAAAAAAAGTGGGATGTAGTGAGTATGATAGAATTACAAATTTGTTCTATTGCAGAAATTTTACACTTATTGCAACTGTAAATATGAGTCCATCATCATGCAAATGCAGTCCTTGAAGACCAAGATTGGGGCTAATTATGAACCATTTATCAAGTATTGCAGATAAACAAACGTTTACATACTATTCTACTATCCCATTTTCTCTCTCAGTTAAAAGTTACGTAGAATCAAAAGATGCAATTAGTATCTTTACCGTGGCACTTTTTTTTTTTTTTTGGTGGTGGTGGTGGTTTTGTCAAAAAAACACCAGACTGCAATTGCTATTTTTAATAGTTTGTATATTCATTCATGTTTTGTCACCACTAATAATTTATACTTTCCTCATTCATTATATTGGGTCATCCAGAAAGTTTTGCAGTTTTCAAATTGAATCTCTTTTTCTTCTAATTTTGTTGTTGTTGGTGGTGGTGGTTTTGTCAGAAAAACACCAGACTGCAATTGCTAGTTTTAATAGTTTGTATTTGCATTCATGTTTTGTCACCACTAATAATTTATACTTTCCTCATTCATTATATTGGGTCATCCAGAAAATTTTGCAGTTTTCAAATTGAATGTCTTTTTCTTCTAATTTTTTTGTTACTGAAGAGACCTTAATTGGAGCAGATGTGTAAACACAGTCTGCTTCAAACAATATCATTAATTGCATAATTATGGGTTGGGGCATCATTTTGGTTCCATTGCATTGCTAAGTATAATATGATGAAAAGTTCATTTTAATCATATTGTGCTCTTTTAATTTAAAAAAGAAAAAAAAGAATGCTAGTCAAGCAGCTTATAAAAATTTGTGCTGTATGTGGATAGAGTGCTGTTTCAGAAACACAGTATGAAAGTGGTTTGAAGAATTTAAGCGTGGTCATTTTAACATCAAAGATTATGCCTGATCTGGATAACCATCCTCTGTAAACAAGGACCTGTTAAAGAAGCTGTCTTTGAAAATCTACATCATACAGTTTGGGAACTAACAGGCAGACTAAATATCTCAAATAATATATACTACAAGCTCACTTAAAAAACCTTAGATATATAAGCCACTGTGATGGACCTATATTTCAACAGAATAGAATATGCTGTAATTTCAAGATGTAATTCTTTGCTTAGATGAACTAAAACTGCTCCTTTTTTAAAATGCCTTATAAGATGAGAAGTGGATAGTATGCAATAACATTATGAGGAAAAGATCATGGCATAAGTCAAATGAACCTCCTTTGGTAATTTTGAAAGGGGGCTGTATCCCAAAAAAGGTAATGCTTTGTGTGTGGCAAAGGAATTGTGTATTATGAGTTACTGCCACCAAATCAAACAAATTCAGAAAAATACTGTTATCAAATAGCAGTTTTAAAAGCAGAAATCAAAGCAAAGAACCCAGAACTTACTCCATCCTGACAGTGATTGGCCCCACATTTCAATGAATGTCAAGACAGAGACTTGAGGTTTTGTATCATCTTCCTTATTCATCAGACCTTACCCTATCAGATTTTCACCACTTCAGATCCTTCAGAATTTTCTGAATGGCATGGAACTCACTTCTTTGGTAACTGTGAAGTAACAGCTCAATAAGTTCTTTATGAATAAACCTAATGACCATTTTATAATTAAAAAAGGGGGAATTATACATGTATCTTTTGCAGGAGAGATGGCAAAAAATCATAGAACAAAATAGGGCTTATGCATTCAATGAAATTTTCATTTGTTCCTCCACTCCTTCATTTGTATTTAACATAAAAAAATGCAGAACACCACCAGATAGCCAAAGAATTGTTTTTGTGATAATCTTACACAAATTGATATATGTCTGCCTTTGCTGATCAATGAGAAACTGAGGGATCCACTTGTGAAGTAATTTCCAAGAACCAAGGCAATTAAAAAGAATAAACTTTATATTCTGAACTGATCTTCAGATGTCATTAATATGCATGTTAGGTAGGGAATACGCGGTATTTAGTCAAGTATTTGTGCGGTAGGAGCATTTTTTCATAGAAGTTTGGTGGATATATGAGGGTCCTCAATCAGGAAATTATAAGAATCAGTGTACCACCTTTAAAAAAAATAAATAAATCTGAAGGGTTTCAGATTTTATATTGCATCCAAAGGGTCTTTTTTTATTATTATTATTGGTTTGTGTGTTACATTTATTTATTAATTATCATGCTTTTTTGCACTTAAACCATAAAATTCAGTTCAACAGCAATATTACAAAATATTAAAAAAGTGCATATCTTTAAAATTTCCAACTCAGTCTTGCACACTGGAGATAATCTTTTTCCCCCTCCCCGTACAGTGTTGCCATTGCTGGCTTTGAAATTGTTAATCAAAAATTTGATAGTTTTACAAAATATGAAATATATAGTAAAACAAATTCCAAATTTGGCTTCCAAATGTCCATATTCGAGTGAAGGACTTTGTTATTCAAAATTTGATATCAATTAAGTTTTTCACAGCGTGGGAAACATACATACATTCAAGCAGATGCTTCATTATTTAATTTCTTGAAATAAAATGTAGGGCTCTAATATTTGTTGGCAACAATTTGAAAAGTGAAATCTTTTTTATAGTACATGATGCAAAATGCCAAAACAAAATTAATAGCCCTTCTGGGCAAATTGCCTGTTTGGGCTGATAATGGAATAGAAAAATGTTTTTCCTTCCAAAGCATGATATTAAACTTTTATGGCAATCTTCTGATTTAACATTTTAACAGCATAAAAAATTAATATGTCAAAATCTCTCCAGCTGGTTCATGTAGTTGCTTTGAAGTTGCTGAAATTCTTGATGTAATTTGTCTCTAGTTAAAAAGCATTTTTGATCAAGTGATGTAAGATTTTGTGTGATCTACTTGAGTACAAATTTAAAGGCTAGGTATTGTCATAAACCATGTTTATGATGGCAACCTGATATAATAATTGTAACAAAAATGTGTTGCCATTTCCTTACAAAAATTATGCAGTAATGTCTCCATAGGTGTTAAAAATTATCATGAAATATATTTGAAATGTGAATTATTATTAAATGTAATTAAAATGTGTCTTATGTCTGCATTCTATTAACCTGTGTGTTCTTTTTCTAGCACTGCTTCAAGTTTTATCAAGAAAACAATGGATCACTCTATTCCAGACATTTAAATTATCAAAATGAATTCATTATGTACTTCCATTTATATATTTAAGAACTTTTTTATAATTGAATATGTTAATTGCTTTTCCTTTTTATAATTTTTATCTGTGTGTTAGTAGCTGATTTGTGGAAAGCACAAAGTATGTCAGAAATTTTACATTAATCCTAGTAATAACATTCTGAAAATACAGAAAAATTATTTCTTCATGAAATTAGTTTAAAAAAGAAGACATTTTCAAATCATTTAGCGATTTTTTAACAGTTTTTTTTTTCTAGGTAAATTCAGCTGTGGTACTTAATATTATATCATTAAACCAAGACATTCAGTTTTGAGTTTCATTTACATTGTGATATTTGTATTAATAAACTTAGGGTTTTGTAGGTTTTTGTAAACACTGATTAAACAATTGAGAAACATTTTCTCTGTACTTCTTCTCAGTATTCTTATATGATATCTGTAATTTGGTGCCTTTTTATTTTTACCTTTGCTGAATTAGCCATATATGTGATCAGTGTGGTTTTTATTTCGTTTTTGCTGCAGTTGTAATATCTAGTTCATTTTTTGTATTTACTTGTTGATAAATAAAATATATTAATATTTTGTGTGCAGTTTCATCATCTGACACTGTATTCTGCAAAATAGTACCAAGCAACTTAGTGTAAAATGCAGCAAGCAGAGTTTTTTTATTTCATATTTATAAAATAATTTGGAATACATTTTACTTGTGAAAAGATAAAAAATTAAAGCATGTATGGTAAACTGTCTGTCTGACAAAAACTTTTAATTATTTGAGAGCATTAAATTAAATGTTTCAAAAGACCACGTTTTAAAGCATTGCTAACAAAGTAAGTTACCATAAGAATTTTTTGAACTTGCCATTTTATCTGGTTTTTACAGTATTGTGTATGTATTTTCTTTGTTGATTTCTTGTGAAGCAAATAAATGTTGTTGGTTTCTTGTAAAGTAAATGAATGAAGCCATGTATTTGCTTATTACAATAATCTTGAGCCCAGTGTGCATGGCCCATAATACACTGAAAATCAAAATTTTTTGCTCAGAAGGGATTCTCCTGCTTCAAAAATCAGTTACTTTCCTGTGCACCTAAGTTCATGAGGAAGAGGAAAATTTTTGTTCGTTGTAACAAGTATGCCATTTTTGTCCTGAAATTCCCATATCTCAATTACATTGTCTTGAAATTTGCTGTTTGTTATCTTCCTGCAAACAGAAACACCAAAACCTATAGAAGGCCATTAAAAATGATGGTGAAAGGGGGAAAAGTATAAGTGAAATAATAAATAGTGGCTAGTGTAATTTTTTTAATATAAAATTAGTTAAGAAAATATGATTCATGAAAATATTATGCTGCCCTCCAAAAGTTGAGGAACAACATATTTTTTGTGTCTAATTTGAGAATGGAGCAACATAGAAACAAGAAATTTACAGGACATGTTCATTAAACAGTTCTTTAATGAATGCGGCATAGAAAGTTTCTAAAGTTCAACACAAACATGAATTACCACAAAAAAATTGCACTCTTGGCAGAGAAATCCAGGCTTGGTGAAACAGTATATCGCAGGTTTATGAGGGAAAATGGAGTGGTAATATTATAAAAATCAGTTCTAATAAGGAATGTGCCCTCAAGATATACTTTAGCAACCCAAGCTCAGTATAGTCGCGCATTGTCGTCCATCAGAAGAAATCCAGGACCAGTAGCAGCGGCATATGGGGGAATCGATCAAAGATCTTGTCTCGATATCTCACATCGGTCAAAGTTCCTCCATGGAATATATGCAGGTCAGTGTGACCACCGAGAGAGATTCCAGCCAGCCCAAACCATTTTTCCACCACCTCTGTAATTGTGCCTTTCCACAATGTGGGATTGATTGTGTCTGGTGTCTTGTTCCTTTCAGGTCAGCTGATGACCTGAATCACTCTCCAGTGTGAACCTGGACTCATTTTTGAAGAGAACAGATACCTATTGTTGACTGGTCCAGGAGACGGCACCTTTGTGTCTTTGGGTCAAGGGGACATAAAAAACTGCTTGCCAAACAACTGATGACACCTAAATTGCAATTGAAAGGCAGTTAACGTTCATGCAGGCTATCTGATGAACTAGGTCAATTATCCAATGAGATAGCGGTTCAATGTAAACAAAAAATCATCCTTTCTCTTCTTTCCTCTGAGAATAGGAAAGCTTACCTTTTTTTAACAAATAAAACGAAAGAAAAATGCAGTGGTCGATTTTTTTGGGGGGGGGGATGTGATTTGGAAGTTCAAATAACTTCTCTGGAAAGTTATAAGGAATTAGTGCCCCCCCCCAGTGAATTGGGAAAATCATGTGTCACAATGAACAAAAGGAAGCGTGGTAAAAGATAGTCACAATGTTGAATTCAATAGCTTTGAGTGTTAAACAAAAGGGAATTTGTGTCGATTATCATATATTTTCGTACTATTTGAACATTAATAGAAAATTTATTTTTAATGGTTAATTAAGACAAATCAGTTTGGCACTGTTGGTGTGTTAGCGTGCAACAAATTGCATTCAAAACATTCGGAAACTCTAAGACTTCGTAAAATCCTTGTTGAATTTCAGTCAGCTGATTATCAGTGTTCAGATTTTATACAGTTAAGTGCTAGGTGTATAAGAGCAGAAAGCACATAGTCAAAAAATATAGACATCCGTAGATTATTAGATAAGTTCAGCTTGAAGTACATACCGAAAATTCTCGATTTACAGAATCCTAAGTGTATTCAAAGCCTAAAAAATACCGCAAATACGTTTCAAATAATTACTACGCTGTTTTTTTTTTTTTTTTTTTTTTTTTTTTTTTTTTTTTTTTTTTTTTTTTCCAAATTTATTAAAATTTTAGTATACGATTTTTATTTAAATTTAGGAAATAGATTTATAACAAATGCAGAAATAAAATAGACTACATAAAACACAATAATTCCATTTCTTTATGAAGATACAGCATTCCTGTGAAACTTCTTGTAGTCTGAACTTGTATAAAGAAATTCACATGGAATACATTTTTTTAAACTGCACTTTTAAACTTTCTTTGTCCCTAAAAATTATCAAAATAACTGTAAGATAAAAATCAGTAAATATATTGAGTGCAGAAAAGAAATAAATTATCCAGTTTGATGCTTAAATCAAAGGTTATTCAAATGTGGCAAAAGTACATTAAGACCTATTCGCCGAAGGGAAAGGACACTTTTGAGGCAGACCTTTCTAGTGAAAATTAGCTCCTATTCAAGTTAGACGTGGGGAGAACCACGCATTCAGCCTGTTCTCCTGGAATCGAACCCATGTTTTTAACTTCTAGTTTTGAGTGGTCTTACCGTCATGTGGGCCATTAATTTGAGTCAATTACCATACATTTTCGTATTATTTGAACATTAATAGGAAATTTATGTAGTATTGGTATTCTCGCAGGAGGTGGACTACCGTGCTTTTGTTTCGATTATGTATATGAATCGTGGTACATGCCTGATGATAAATCATCGAACGAATTTTGTTGATCGTTCCTTCTGTCGGGCCATCTTAAAAAAATAATTTTATGAAGATGAGAGCCACTTCTGTATGCCTCCGGGTGGCTATCGGAATTTGATTGTAACCAGATGTATTAAAGACATGCAAGAGAGTCGCCGGGTCTAATAATTTGCTGGCAAGAGAGCATTTATGCTCTATTTCAGTAACCTCAAGTTATGAATTAATTAACTGCTCCTGTGTTTTTAGAGTGGGACTTTTATCGTCTGTTGTTTTAAATCTGAACCACCGAACGAATTGTTTTAATTGAATTTGAGGACAGTTATTCGTTTTCGTGGTGAAAACTCGAGGAACTATTGGATTATAACTTTTTTGATTACGAATTCTCTCAAAGAAATGAAGGTAGGCTCGAATTTTGTATTTAGGTCCTTAGGTGTATTTCTATTTGTATAATATTAAGAAATAGCAGCATTAGAACTTGCTGAAGGAATAACAGTTCGAAAATTAACAACTCAGTTAATCAATTTGTCCCTAAATCAATGTTAGGAGTGGAGCTTGATGAACAGGATTTAAGAGATGATTACGAGCTCTTAATAGAAAGAAATAACGAATTGAAAGCTCTTGACAGTGAAATTGAAACGTCCATTTTAGTTGATCAAATGGTAAAAGAGCTTACAGCGAGGCAGGAATATAAAGCGAAATGTTTGAAATACTCAAGAATATTATGTTACTCTTGAAAGCAAAACTAAGATTGAACCAGCTTTAAGTGATTCGCAGAATTAAAGTATTATTGTCTCCTTTAAAAGAAAATTTAAGAAATCAATGTTCAATTAAACTGTCAAAGTTAGTAACTGAAATATTTTTCTCCTGAGATCCAAAATATTGGCAAAATTTTTGGAATTGACTTGAGAAGTACGATTGATAAATTGAAAGGATTTCGAAAGTTGAAAAATTCGCGTATCTTAAAACCTTTTTAACTCATTCAGGGTTTTCACCGTGATCGAGAAAGTAGACCAAAATATCTCACAAATGTTTTGATCTCTGTCCTCAAAATGGGCTTACCTCCGAGACGGGATTTCTCAAAACGGTTTTGCCTCCAGTAAAAAAAATCTCTTCCCTCATTCATTTTCCATTTCTTAAGTATCGAAAATGAGAAAGTTGTAAAAGTGATGTGTATTCAAAGCTGGGCCCTCGTAACTTTCCCCTAGGGTTGTTTGGGGTACTGTTGAACAAATACAGTCTTGTGTTTTGTAAAAACGTTAAACACGTCCGTGACTTCTATGACTGGAGGTATCTGTATAAAGTAGAAATTACGATTACATTTTCTACGACTGTTAAGATGGATATCGTTTCCTACTAATCAATTACAATATAAAGGAATGAATATTTCTACGAAACCTCATATTAATATTTTATTTCTTCACATTCCTCATATAATCACATTTATCAATGCAGAAGTCTGTATGGTGCGATGACAGGTTAAATTGGCTATTTTAAATTAATTTCTTTAGTGGTTTTTGCGCAAATTAAAATACACTGTGTTGCAAAAAAAAAAAAAAAAAAAAAAAAATGTTCACCCAGAAGGAATTGGGCCACAACTACGAAACTTGGCAGTAGTATATTTTTGTAGTAGATAAACAAATAATCAAATTGGGCTGAAAGAGCGTTTTAGTGCGAGTGTCAATATAAAGAATGTGAAAATAAGAAGGTGATAAAGCCTCTGGCAGTTATGCAAGCCGATGCTGGGTTGGATATGGAGTCTATTAAGTTGCCAATGTCCCTTTGCTGTAGATGGTGCCACAAATTAGCAAGTGGTCAGCGAATTGGGACGTATTTGTATACGGCTGAATTTGCCTGCCCATCATGTCTCAAACGTGTTCGATAGGCGACAAGCACCCGAGAGTTAGTTGCCTAAGGAAAATAATGCTTTCCTAGTGGTTGTTTGGTTTCTGTGATTACTCGAAAGCTATCTGCCTAAGGGAAGGGATGCCTTCGTGGAAGACTCTCTAAGTGAAACTGGCTCGTATACACATTACACGTGGGGAAAACCACGGAAACGCCATGCAGATAGCCCGTTCGCGGGATTCTTACCTCGGACCAAACTAACAGTGTTCAGGGACTTTACCGCTCGGCCGCTGGTAGGCCCTGCTTTCGTAACGAAACTTTTATGGGAGACTGGTGGTGTACCTGGGAGAACCTCATGAAAAACATCTATGCAACCAGCCCTCCTCCCGCTTGGGTTCTAACCCGAATCGAATAACCAGTGTTCAGCATTCTTAAGCACTCTGTAATTGATGGGTTATTCCAGTTATAAGGAAAAGAAGATTAATAGCTTACCTTTTCAGCCAATAAAATTGTTAATAAATCTCCATGACTATATTGTAGCCATACCTAGAGCTGAAGACTTAGTTTGACAAGGAGTTCCAATATTGGGGAAAGGCTTGATTTCGTAGGGGTTTCCATCATGGATACTGTGTACACAAGGAAGCTTCTCTCGAGTAAACTGCCACGAAATCAACTTTCCCTTTGGAGTTCCCATTTGTGAGATTTGTTACATTCAATTAATTCAGCATACTTTTTGAAGAAATCTGAATAAATGTTTTCGAATACTTTATACCAAATTTTAGAACTTACAGCTTTTAGAAAAGTACAGTTGTTAGAGTATTTGCTAGTAATTTTATTACTTCAGAATAAATCTGAGAAAATTAAACGAACTAAAATTTTGTTACATATTAATTACATTATCAGTTGATTTAAACTACTTTAGTTTTTAAAACAATACTTAATACTCTTAAAGTTTATTTATAATATAACTGCCTTCAACTACTTCAGTTGTGTGAAAATACTATTAAACGACTGTCTTCGCAAAAACGTATGTGTATGTTATTTAATCGAAATACGGAAAAACACACGAGCTTGAAAGGAAAAATCGTGTGATGAAGATTTTCTAAAAAAACTTGTTGTAATAAAGTATAATTGTATGCGGAAGTGTAAAACTTAATAAATGATCAAACTGTTATGAAATCACCTATTCATTGCTTTGATTTGTATAATCGTAATTTTGCCAGCTTTAAAATGCAAATTATGAATCGTAAAAGGATATTCGAAAGAACCTTTTTATAAGTTCTTTCTCCTCTAATAAATAACTTCAATATTTTGATTACATTTCTTGTAGAAACCTGAATTGCTTTCGTTAGTGATGTCATTACGTTTCCTTTTTTACGCTGGTGTAAATCTGATCTACTATCAGCATGCTATACTTATTTCACCGTACATAAACGGCTATCAGAAAAAGAGTAAAATATAAGTAGTTACCGAAAGCTAAAGATTCTAGTATACCGTATTTATTATAATAATCATGAATACGTATATAAATCTTTTATCATCAAATAAGCAAAGCAAAACAGAAAAGAGGAGAGGAAAAAAAACTTTTACGAAAATCGGTAGAAGTGATGTACATGTACAGAAAAACAAATGATTACAGTTTGAGAAAAAACTGGATGATTTATGATTTATTAAAGTGATAGAACTTCACAAAGTGAAAAAGTCAGTAACGCTGTAGAGACATTAGGCTATTTAGTAGCAGGAGACATGAAAAATATGCAACGCCTTCGCCGGGAATCGAACCACAGACCTCTGAAATACCGGCTCAGTGTACTGACCACGAAGGCACGCTAAGAATGTGGGAGATATACCTTATAACGCGTTTGTCCACTTCTGGCACTTATACAAGTTATTCGGCTTGGCATCGATTGATAGAGGTTGAGGATGTCCTCCTGAGGAATATCGGGCCAAATTCTGTCCAACTGGCGCGTTAGAGCTTCAACATCCAGAGCTGGTTGGAGGGCCCTGCCCATAATGCTCCAAACCTGCTCAATAGCAGAGAGATCCGGCGATCTTGCCGGCCAAGGTAATGTTCGGCAAGCACTAATAGAAACATGTGCTGTGTGGGGGCGGGCATTATCTTGCTGAAATGTAAGCCAGGGTGGTGTGACATGAAGGGCAACACAACGGGCTTTAGAACTTCGTCGACGTACCGCTGCGACGAATGACAATTAAAGGGGTCCTACTACGAAATGGAATGGCACCTCAGACCATCGCTCCTGGTTGTGGGCCTGTCTGCCGGAAGACAGTCAGGTTGGTACCACACCACTGTCCGCGGCGTCCCCAGACTCGCCTTCGTTGGTCATCGGAGCTCAGTTCAAAGCGGGACTCATGACTGAAGACTATTGTACTCCAGCCAGTGACATGCCAGTGCTAATGAGACTGACACCACTGTAAACGTGCTTGACGTTGTACAGAGGACAATGGTAGTCGGCGAAAGGGGCGCCGTGACCTCAGCTCCCTTTCTGTGAGCCGTCTATGAATGGTCCTTGCGGTCACTGAAGCACTAGTTGCACGTACAGTCGATGATAATGATATATCTGGGGCTGTGAGTACCGCTATGACGATTGCTCGGTCTTCACGTTCTGTCGTTTCTCTAGACCTACCGCTTCTTTCTTGACGCTGTGTACGGTCAAGGTTCACCCATTCCTACCAGCATCGTCTCATAGTGGCATCGCTCCTGCTAAGCTATTCGCTCATAAGACCAAACGGCTTGTTTGAACCCAACTACACGTGTGCATTGTTTGCGTATTGAAATTCAACAACACATTATATAATTAAAAGATCAGCAGGCTCTGTAAGTGATTAAACAGATCGAGTTTCTACTGTAGTATGGTTGATATGTAACAGTTAGAGTATCAAAGATTATTTATGCTACTCGAAGGACCGTGCGAAAAATCCATCCGTTCAGTTCATACGTAATTGTCCTAGATTTTCCCTTACTTCATTTTTTTATTCTCTCTCCAAAAAATTAAATGTAAATTGATACCAATATTTCAGACTTTGTACTCTAAATGTAAATGAGTTATTGAAATTTTTCATTCGCGGTCGCTTTATTAATTTTTTTTTTCTGAAATATTTTCTTGACGATTTAATTCTAGCGAAAATGATTTATTTTTGCTTTTATTGGAGAAAGTCTCACAGCAGGCTTCACATTTGCTTATGACATGTTTCTCAGTGTTATTCGAAGAAGTTCCAATCTGAAGTATTATTGGCGATGGTAGCATGAATATTTCGCCTTATTACATCATTCGTGAGCTTCACTCCGCACCAAATTCGGGCAACGTTTTCTAACGTTGTCATAAACCGATTTTTCGAAAGCAGAATTCTATTTATTTTTGGCAACAAAAATATCGAAAATTTTTGTATCCGTAATGGGTGGCTGATCGGATGAACATGACTGGATTTTAATTGCAGATGACATTTAAGATATATATTTCAACGTGTGAAGCGCCGTTCCATCGATGGAGGAGATTTTTCATGAAAAGGTAGGTTTTAAACTTTTTTTTTTAATGCTAACGGTGATAGTTATTGCTTAAAACTCTCTTCAACATCCTTAGCACACAGTTTCCGATAATTTGCAAAAGATTGTGTGTGACACATTATTAAAATAAATGTTTTTATGTAACATGGAATGCAGTAATTAGCGCATTGTTTATGATATTTTGTGTTGTTTTATATTCCAAATATTCTAAACCAGGGCTTAAACATTTTTCAATCGTGACCGCTTTTTTATCACTGAATTTTTTTCCCGGCCCCTGGTATTAAAGTAAAGATATGACAATAAATATCCTCCTGTAAATCATTTACTTCTTTGGTAAACAATAAACATCCTCCTGTAAATCATTTACTTCTTTGGTAAACAATAAACATATAAAAAGAAGTATTTTAGGATTTATTTTAAGAAAACAAAAATTAAAGAAAATTCTAATGAGACGGATATTCTGTTTTTCTGCTGCATAACAAATTAAATGGTAGTGCGATATTTGACACTGTTGGACATAAATCATCTTCGACATGTTTCAACATTGAACGATATTTGGTTTGAAACTAACGTTAAAACTGAAAAAGTAATTTTATGAAAATATGTGGTGCTTAATGAGAGAAGAACATTTAATGCCATTTCAGAAATAGTGAGAAATCTAGTTCTAACTCCGACCCAGAATTCATCAAGGATTTTTGTGAAGACTCAAGTTTTAGGTTGGAATTGCTGGGTCGCTTAACAAATTCCTTTTGCACTTTATATAACATGTAATTAATCTCATTATTATCAATTAATGTAACTTCTTTAAAAGTCTTATGAATGCAGTTTCTTTAAATTCAGCTAGCTAACTGAATTTTCTTGGCCCCAGAATTTCATTTTGCGACCGCATTTGAGGTTGCAACCCATAGTTAAAACTATCATGGTAACCAGAAATGGTGTTTCATCACCAAAAAACTGAACAAAATTTGTCACTAATTGAAGGGGCACCCAATTATACACTAAAGCCGTAATTTCTTTCTAACTAATTCTTTTTCTTATGGATTTTGAGTGGATGGGCTATGAGTATGCTTGCCAAATTTCTGAAATGTTCAACCGGGACACCTGAATGCCCCCTCCCAGCGTCGCGCAAAGTATGTCGGGTACACATACTTTGCGGAATTTTAGAGTGCTTTAGAGGGTAGTTTATTCTCAATGCTATGAATAAATGGTTGAGTAGAAACCTAAATGACGGATAATAATAAATGACATATAAATTAAAGCATTATATTTCTTACATGTTAATATTTATAAATTGCTTCTAAGAAGAAGCACTTTGAGTGAGAAACAAAAATTTGAGCAGTATTTACATCTTTTCATTGTCTAGGACTTTTTATAGAAAGTCTTTTTTTGTTTTGGTGAAAATGCGCTTTAGCCCACTGCTTGGCGATGTTTTGAAAATCGCCAATTCGGCGCGTTTCTGCGAAACGTCTTTGCAATTGCAACATTCCCGACACGCTCCGCGAAAACCTATTGTAAACAAAACATAGAATTCTAAAGCATAAATTAGTATGGAAACTGTTGCCACAAAAAGATAATAAAATAATATGCAAAACGAACATTATGATCATTAAAATATTTGTCAGTTAGGTTTAAATTAATTATTTACATTTTATGTTGTAATACTTACACATTTTATGCCGTTACATAACCTTCCCGACACGCTCTGCGAAAACATAACCAAAATGGCATCGAAGAAAGAAGGAATTTTTTTTAAAAGAGCATTAAAATTACAAACGATACCATGTACACACCATTCCGTTTTAACTTAAAAAAAAATCTGCAAATTGCACAATGTAGGCAACGTACACAAATGAACAAAATAAGCTAAAATAACGAAAATAAATTACAAGAAAATGCCATGTGCACGGCGTTCCTTTTAAACTTAAACTTCAGCGAATTGCACAATGTAGGCAACGTACACAAATCAACAAAATAAGGTTGGCGGACATACAGAGTTACCCATGTTGGCGCGTTTATTGCTCATTCAAAAACAATCGCCGCCAAGCAGTGGGCTAAAGCGCATTCCAACCTTTGTTTTTAATCTTCTTGTAAGCATCGTCACAAGCTGAAACAGTATTAATTTTACATGTCATCAAGCCTTTAATCGTAGATTCCTTCATCAAACCCCTGCCATCGTTATGTTATTCTATTTAAAGTGACCAAACAGTCCGAGCCATTTTTCTTCTTGAAATAATCACATCTCCGATAGTCTCTTCTTCCTTCCGCTGTTCCCAATTTGACTGCAAATACTCCATTGCAAACACAGCTCCGTCAAACAGCTGATCGATGCTTATTTTCATATCGGGTACATCAAAAAGACATATAATTATAATTTCAACAGAAGTTTCGATGTTTTCCCAATTAACAGCATTTGTTTTGGTCAGATTGACCCATGAAAACTGTTCAGCATTTCCAAAACTCTTCGCCCAGAGGCCCAAGTACACAATGCATCTTTTATAAAAGCCATGACATTTTTCTTTCACTACTTGCCATCTAGATTTCTGAAGATGTTCTTTGCGTCCTAGGCTATACTTGAGTTGATGGAAAACATTGTTTTTTCCATCTCTTTTCACACCGCCGAAGTTAGTGTTGCAGTTATCTCCACAAAAGCCAACTACTTTGTTATTCAAAATGTTTAGCAACAAGACAGAGTATAAGTGATTTGTAAGAATTTCATATTTTTCACCAGCAACAGATTTGAAATCTTAACAGCAATACTTGTACACCTGAATTAAGATTAAAGTAGCATAAACAATTGGCACAAAGTTTTACATCCTTTCTGTTTAATGCATCCTTACTTATAATATATACATCAATAACAATAACTGGTTTTTCAATACTTAAAAAGTTTACTTTTGATTTTGGCATATTTGCGATTTAGTTTTTCCTTAACTGTGTTTAAAGCAAGGAGGACTGAAAATTCTAAAATTTTTTTTTAAATTCTGAAAAATACCTTTTCAATAATTTTTTTAAATTGAATTTCCATTGCTTGGAGATGTAATATGGAGAGTTTTCTTTTTATAATTTATAGTGAATTCTTACAATTACGTAGTTTGACTTGGTCAAGTCTTCTTAAACACTTCTTGAGCTAAACATTTAAAACTATTGCCTCATACTTAGTTATTCCGAGTGAGAATTTATGGTAAAAAAAAACTTAGAAATTAGTTTTGATAAGCAAGAATTTAAATTGAAACTTAGGCTATGGTTTGCTGTGTGGTAAGCAAAGGTTTCTTCTTTCGCTACTGAGTTTTTGTCATTAGAGCTCGCAGTCTTAAAAAAACTGGTCAGTTTTGATGAGCTAGCAGTACATCCTAAACTCTCCTGTTTACTCAACTGCAAATGATCTTTTATATCGGATCGACCACCGTGAGCAACCGAAAACTCAGAATTACAATGTGAACATTTAACTCTATCGTCTTGATCTTGATTACCAGTACCAGTACATATTTTCTTCAACAAAAGGAATTTATTCTGTAAACCCTAGGTGAATTTACATGATCGTTTTGGCATTTGAACAGAGAGTGCATAAACTTAAAACAGCATTAGCTCACTAACATAACAGGCACCGCCAGCGGGACTGACCATTAACTGACTGATCTTATCTCTATCGCAAGCGCTAAAGCTACACCCCTTAGTACCCAACATTGGACTCGCCCAGAGAGCCTCTGGCATTGCGCATAGATAGGACAAGATGATACGATGACAATATTATTTATTAGCAGATCATCACTCTTCTATTTTTCACTTTTCATACAGTACATAAGTAAATGACAAAGTAATTATCCTAAGTAATCCTTCACGGTTAATTATTTTTAGACCTTTTTTATCATAATTATTCATAATCACATCTATAAACTCAAATTTAATTTTTACCGTGACGTGAAGTAAACCAGCCGGGACACCGGGATTTTGTTTGAAAACTGGGACTGTCCCGATCAAACCGGGACATCTGGCAAGCCTAGCTATGAGTGATATGAAGCTGTAACAGTGAAGAGCTACCAAATCCTCAGAAATTAAGTAATTCTCATAGTTTTCCCTTCTCAATATTTGTATAATAAATTTAAAGAAAAAGAGGAGGAAGTATGTGAGTGAGTAAATACATTAGAGATGTGTGTGTGCATGTATATACACACACAAAATCTGCCCCTATGTCTTGTAATTTACTAATATGGCTGGGAACTGATGTTTAATGCCCTTTGTATATTAATCAAAGTAAATTCAGGACATCATAGCTAACATTTGCACAATAATTTGCTGTTAGTATTTTGTAAAATAAAAGTTGCATGATGAACTGGATGAATACGAAATAAAATGTTATAAAAATTAACTTTTCTTGAGTGAGTTTGTTTTTTTTGAGCACTTGTAATAAAAAAGCATCAGTTGCAAGTCCTAATGTTATAAAAGTGTACATTTCTCACCAATACTTCAATCTAATGTTTCTCTTTTCTTTGTGCACATTAAGCGTTGTCAAGATGCAGAGAATTATTCTAAAGTGGATAAACAGTATTAGGTAATGTGCTCACGAACAATTTTTGGCCGAAGTAAAATGAAATTGAGTGTAAGAAATGATTCTGTACAGTAAATATGGAGGGAAAAAAATTCTGATTATCTGTCCTTCTGAAAAATTGCACATTATTGGAGACTTCAAGAGAAACACTTGTTTGTATATCTTTGCATGTATTTCAGCGATGCATTCAGTGCTACTGATTTTCTTTACATTCTTCTTTTTTTATACAAGACATACACGCTTCTTAGTTTTTCATACTGTCGTTCTTTCCACATATGTAGTAATCTGTTTTTGCTATTAAAAAAAGCCAGTATATATTTTATACTGGTACCCTTCTAAGACCATTTTCTTCCAGGTAGCTGCCAATTGTTAATTTTTGTTTTTTAAATTAATTTTGCGTACATTTGATGTGTGTCTGTACAAGTGGGTGCTTGAATGTAGTTATTTAAATCTGAAGACAAAAACTTTTAAAATTTTAAAAATAAAATTTATATTTTTATGCACTTTGATGATGCAGCCGAGCTTGTAGAGACATTAGATTATTTCGAAGCAGGAGACATGAAAAACGAGCAACGCCTTTGCCAGGACTCGAACCACGGACCTCTCGAGTACGTGCTCACCACTGCACCATGAAGACATGCAAAGAAGATGGGAGAAATGCTTTCTCCCTTTTAAAGGGTGACTGGGGATGAGGGGATCCAATTGCCAGATCCTGGTGGTAGAGAGTCATCATCCACCACCCTTTTTAGTTTGGGTGCCAGTGTAGAGACATCAGGGTTTTTTAGTCGAAAAGGGCTTCATCCCTGAAGGACTATTGTTTTCATTCTGTGATTTTGCGTTGGAAACATTAAAAGTGTCTGAATCACTTTTCAAATTGTTGTCACAAAATATTGCAGGCCTGTATTATATTTAAAGAAATTAAATAATGAGAATCTGCATAAATGTATGTATATTTTTCCAAATATGATAAAACAATGGTACCTAGATCCATTCAATTTTGAATAACGTACATTTCCCCCCCAATTTGGAATTTGTTTTATTATCTAGTTCATATTTTGTAAAACTTTAACAAGTTTTTGATGAACAAACTCGAATGACTTAAAAACGAGCAATGGCAACACTATACAGAGGAAGAAAAAAAACCTTTTTATCTAAAGCGCACGGAACTGTGTATTAGAAATTCTAAAAATTCTAAAGATATACTCATTTTAAAATTATTTTGCAATTGAACTGAATTTTATGGTTTAAGTGCGAAGAACATGATATTTAATAAATGAAGGTAACACACAAAATGTTAAAAAACGCCCCTTTAGATGTAATTTAAAATCTGAAAACTTTCAAACTTTATTATTTATTTATTTATTTATTTTTGAAGCAGGAGATATCAAAAATGAGCAGTGCCCTCGCCGAGACTCAAAGCATGGACTCTCGAATCCGTGCTGAGCGTGCTGACCACTGCACCATGAAGGTGGGAGAAATACCTTATAAGCTGAACATACTTATATAAAATATGGGTAAAAAGCTTTTGAACTTGATTTAAATTCAGTATTATTATTTTCTGAAGAAAATTAGCAAATAAAACACTGCATGTGTAAACCGTATCATGTTGTAACTGAACTCGTATAATGTTATAAGGAGATGTAACTCAGCCAAAAAGTAAAAAATTTAAAAAATGAAACACTATGACTCAGCTGAAAAAGTATGTTGCATTTTTGAAGTTACTGTATTTTATGCTTTATGTAATATATAAAAAAGGCCATGCTTCATACTATGATAACAAGAACGGCCTTCCTTTCCCCTCGCACACTTATATTATGGAGGACTGTAAGGGCCTTTTTTTATAAATATAGGTTGTAATATATCTTTTTGTTCAGGAAGAAATACCATTAAATGATTTTATTATTTGGTACACCTCAAAGCTCATATTTTCAACCACTTTGGCCTCCTAGGGGCCCCTTTTCAACTTTTGGATAAATTTTGGTTTGCATCTAAAATTGGCCTTAGGAATACTTCCCTCCTTTCACCAACTGTGAAAATTTATTTTGAAAACCATCATTTTGTATCCTAACCCAGAGGGAAAATTTCTCTTGTGTTCCATAGTCTCTCATCTGAAATTAACAAAGATGATACCGCAAAGAAGAAAAGCATGCTTTCAAATTAGCAGTTTTACCATTACGCTATGAGATGGACCTAAATTGCATTTCCATTTTCTGTGTTTTTAAGTGAGCTTTCCCTTTTCCTTTTGTTTTTAAGTAAGCTTCTTCTTGAGTTTTTAAGTGAGGAAGAAGGCATGACCCCCAATTGACAAATTACTTGTCAATCACCTCTTCTCATTTTTGCTGCATTCTAGGATTTTGAACAACATGAAGCAGTGGGTGTCTTTTGATGCTAACGTGCCACATTTAACCCTATAATTGTGTAACGTTTTGACACCAGACGACAGTTTTAAAATCTATGAGTCTTTCTCAAGTGGAGTAAATAAAGAATAAAAAGAAATTAATATACTTGTCTTTAGTGTTAAAATGCAGAGTCAGTAAACTCTCCCCCCCCCATGAACATAACATTGAATCCTCAACAACTTGTAAGTTAATCATAAAAAAATTATTACATCATAAACTGTTATAATATAAAGAAATCCTGTCATCTTACAGAGTAGAAAAGAAGAAAACTGGATCTGCTATGTATTGGCATAGTACCCTAAGTATGGGCGCCGGTATATGGAATCTGCAAACATGATACCTTGAAACGAGGTACATTAATTTCATAACTTCAAAATATTGAACATTCACAGGGTAGTGCTGCCATTTAGAATTAACAGGAAATGCTAGAAATTTATGATTATAGCTTTTAGTCTTAAAAAAAGTAGCAGTTTTTAGGAAGTTAAAAAATTGACTATATACCAGTGCCCTTTAAAGGGTTGAATGGGTAATACTGAGAAGATGTCTGTAGTTAATGCAAAATCATGATGGGTCTGACTGGAGTTAAAAAAAGGGGGAACTCGTAATTAACAGAAAAATATTAACAATTTATCTGTATTTTCAGGCAACTTAGTTTGAGGAATAAACCCAATTGATTATGTAAATTAAAACAGCATTGAAAAGAACACACTTCAGAATAGTAAGAACAATGTTTTTATTTATATTACTTTAGTATTCTGATAGGAATTAATGTGAGACAGAGAATAAATGTCTGCACGTTTAACTAATAAATAAATTAATTTTTTATTTTTATTTATTTATTTCGAGTTTGATTTAGCAGCTTTTTAATGGATGATTTAACAAAACATATACAATCCAGATTATGCAGAATTAAATTACATTCTGTTATGGGTGAAAACAATTTCTGAATAGTGGGACGTCATCTTTTTTTTACTGTTATACCATGCATTTTCTTCTCCATTTTGTATTTCTCTTTATAATTTTGTTTCATTCTAATGTTTTGTGATAGCTTTTCTCTTTTCATCTCTAAAATATCGCAAACTGCATGAAGGTGGTAGCATTAATATGTAAATAACGTTACTGTTTATAGGTGATTGTGTTAATAACTTTTTTAGAATTTGTGCAATTCTATCTCTCTCTGTCTCTTTTCTTTAAGTGCTAATAGTTTTTCTTAATTTATGCAAGTTTCTGATGTTTTTTAAGCAGGAACATTTGTACATGGGAGATGAGAAGAGAAGGGGGAAAATGTTTTATCATGGATTAAAGTGTTTTATTATGGTGAAAAATTAGTTACCAATGAATGTTGACTTTGTGGTAGGGTTGAGGAGATAATTAGAAAGTATTGAAAATATTGAATTTTCCTCAATAAGAAGTACATGTTATAAAAAAAAATATATATATATTGTTCTTGGTAAGAAACAGAAATTACGGAGTTTCAGTTTTTGTGAAGAACACATGGTTATTGCTGCATGCATGCAGTTATATAGAAACACACTCAAAATTTATTTTAAATAGACACTTTCTGGAAGCCATACTTTAGCAGTTCCGCTAGTAGTTCATCAATCACATTATCAAGGCAACATAATGCTGAACATAAAAATTGAACTAAGTAAGGCTCTTGGTGATGCTGAGCCATATTCCATGCTGTTTGTTCCGCCATTTTGCTGATCTCCATAAACATTTTATTTTCTATTTAAGAATGACAGTCGTGAGATCAACAAGTTAAATTTATGGTTTACTATAAAATGGCAATGTGAAGAACATCAAAACCGAAAGTGCTAAACACATTGAAATAAATGCTAATCAACATTATAGAAACTTTTGCAACATATTATTGTCTGCATATGATGAACACTTTGTGAATCTTATTTGGTTGTTTGATGTATGCTCTTTCTTATATTGTTAGCTAAATTCAAATTGTACCATTGTTGAATTATTTGTATTTAAAATTAATATAATAGTATTTTCAAGTACAAGATGTTTTTGGAATGTATGTTTAATATTTAAATCATGTCTTTTATTTGGAACTAGATGTGTTAACTGCATTTTGTTTTGTTTTGCTTTAATATTGTTACAAATTTTGTACATAGAAGGATAATTTTAGTGAAATTTTTGTATATTTCTATATAATGTAACATGAAAATCTAGAGAAAGGACACTGTGCTGGAAAAATAAGAATACAGACGCAAGTCTACTTAGCATTGAGTAAATATCTGTCTCGCTAAAATTGATGAGTGATTTTTGTCACCAAATTTAACGATAAACTGCCATACTTGGCGACCATTTGATGACATTTTGGTCCGTATCACTGTAATAGGTATTGCAATTCCCTGTACCACCATAATAGGTGTTTTAATTGAATAAATGTAATTGATCACTATATTAGCTGTAACCGTATCTGGTCATCATATGCCTTCTAGTAATTTTGAGAAGCAGAAAGTGCTGGAAATATCTTGGCTGGCTAGGTGAAAATTATATAAGGCTGGAGAGAACATTTGCTCGCAGTAGTTGTTGTTAGCTGTTTAGTTGCGTTATATCTCTGGATTAGCTTTGCTGTTTAGATGCACTTTACATTGTGTTTTATTTAACGTTCTTAAAAGTTTGAAGGTAACTACTGGTTGTATTTAGTGATTCTGTGAAGAATTGTACAACTTCTTTTTTGTGGAAAGTTCTAGAAAATAGTGTAACTTTGATAAAATAAATTTTGTCAATCTATCATTGGACCTGTGTGCATTCCATCTATTACAAACCCGTACACATGCAGCAATATGTTATGTGTGTACAGTGGTAAAAAGTTCTTAATATTGTATGCAACAATGTTTGAAATCTGGCAAAGTATTGGATGTACTCTGGAATAAATGCAGAATTTTTCTTATATTTTTTACAGCAAGAGGGTTCATTATGTGCTCAGCATTGTTTAAATGCCCTTCTTCAAGCACATTATTTTACTGCCGTTGAATTGGCAACATTAGCAAGCCAGATTGATGAAGAGGAAAGATCAAGAATGGCTGAAGGTGGCTTACAGTCTGAAGATTATCGTAAATTTTTACAAGTAGGTCTTCCAAAATTTTTTTTTTTATTTCCATTAGTGTATATGTACGAAAGGGTTAAATCTTAACCAAATGTCCATCCTTGTGTGTTTGTGCAGTTTTTCTCATGGTAGATAATTTTTCCCTTTTTTTATTTATATTTTGAATTGGTATCTTTACCTTCTTATGTATTATTTTCTCTTATTTTCATCTGGAAGTATTTTGTAGACTCTTTTTAGCTTTAATGTCACATATTTTTATATTTCCAAAGTAAAATTCTGTATTAACATGCAACAATATTGCAGATATTTTTTAATCGACATTTCATTTTGTAATGAAAAAGAAATAAATTATAAAGGTGCATAACAAAGTTTTGGACTAGCTTTGTTTACAAAAAAATTCAGTTATTGATTCAAGTTTGAACACCTTCAAAATATTCACCTTGTGTAGCATTGCACTGATCCTAGGGTTCTTGCCACAGCTGGAATGCAACCTTGAAGTCATTATGTTTAAGCGAGTCTATAATTCTTGGCAAATCATGCTGGATCTCATCACTGATAATGATTATAACCTTGAATGATGGAATGTCCTTGGCACACTCACAAAGTCTTGGCACATTGTGACACAATACTCCTTCTGCTTAAGCATCAGCAGATGAAGTATTGACTTATCTGCTACAAGTGGCATGTTAAATTCCAACTTTACTGACCCATATCAAAAGTCCATGTTTAAAATTTATGATGAAAGTAATGTATTATTTGATTATGAAATCCTGTCATATCATAAAATTTAGCAGTAATGTTTCCGAACTTGTGTCAATTATTCCAGCAGAAGTTTAAAGGAACAGATCGTTGTTTATTTGATTATATAATTAACAAATGGATATAACATATAAAAAACTTAAATCATTTATCAGTATTTTTCATGTTGTATCATCATTGTTTGTCCATTATCAAATAAAGTCACATATCATGCCCATTAAAATATGCTCTTCTTGATACGGGAATCCCATAACTTTGAAAATAATCCATAGCTTGCTCTTCCACAGAAGGTAGGTCCAAATTTTAATCATTTTTTTCAAAATCTAAGGATAAAAATATAAAGCGAAAGATAACATATTAGTTACCATTGTTCTTTACAAAAAATTAAACCACCTTATTGAGAATTGATTGGATTTACATAAAAAACAATCTGAAAATCTTAAAACTGCATTGTGACATCATGTTTATCCATTATTGGAGTTAAATCACACATTTCGCTCTCATTTGCTTGATTTTTTGGGGGATGGAGGGTCTAAAATTCTTAAATATTTGGTACTTCCTTGTTTTAGCAGCACACAGCAATATTTGGTGATTTTTAGATTTGCTTCAAGGTCTCAGTTATAATTTCACCAAGCTCGTGAAGTGAGCATGTAAAAATAAATAGAATATATAATAATAACAATAATACTCACATGTCATTTCTTAAGGATATTTTTAAGAATCCTTATCATTATTATTTTGTAACATGTAATTGTTCCAGTCAACTTCAGTACTTACACACACATTAAGCTGTTTGCTGCACCATTTCATGGATGTCATCTCCTCTGCCCAAGAATACATAAATCTAATAGCAGTGATTAATGATATTCTGGAAACCAATGAACCAATTTCAAACATGTGGGCTCTTCTTGCAATTTTTAACATTGCACCTCCAAACGATTTTGTCGTTAACATAAAGTTCCATGTTGTGTCCATTTTCACACACTTGTTTGTCAGTTAAAAAAAAGACTTCTTTTTTGAAAAAATGATATGGCATCCAACTCATTATGGAAAAAATGATATGGCATCCAACTCATTATGTGGTAAATTAACCTTTTCGAGATGGTGCGCCTTTGTTTAAGACGTTCCTTCGGGACGGATACTATTTTAAATTATTACTTAAGCTATCATATAGCATTTAATAATCTTTTTCCTTTACATGAGAATATGTAAATTGCTTACTTCGAGAAATAATTTTCGAATAAGCTATTCAAATTATTCTGACATTTTAATAAACACAATGCATGAATAAACTTTAAAATTAATAAAAAAATACGAGAAGAAGTAAGAAAATCTTTTACGGAAAGGGGCAAGCAGGCACTCAGTGAGCTCAATCTCTGACAAAATATTTGTATCAGCATCCCTAGAAGTATCACACCCTAACTCTTTCAAAAAATATTTTAGCTTAAAATGTGTATACACATTACCCGTCTCATATACACATTCTCCAGTGATGCATGGGTGAGATGCCCAGCTGTGAGAGCCATTCGTAGCAAATGTTATATGGGATGCCTGTCCATAAAAGGTTAAAGATTCTTAATATCATATTCACGCACACACACACAAAACAAGAATGTTTTTTAATAAACGATGCGAATTCAAAAACCTCATCAAAAATGAATAATACAAGGACATGCAGCGAGAGCAAAAATACGACACAATACTAATATACAATTTCATGGTGAGGTATTAGAACATGCAGACAAATTTTGGTTGATTAGCAATTCAGTTTTAAGGGGTTGCTGCTATAACAAAGAAGCTCCAAATATTTTGATTACTTAAGTTTTTTGGTTAGTTGAGTGAGTTAGTTAGGCTTTTATTATATATATGATATATCTCAAAATGGAAGGAAGTAATTTTAGCAGTTCATGATAATTTGTTTGTAAAATAGTCTAATTTTATTTCCTTAGAAGTAGTTAATATATATAAAAACATTAATACAATCTGATTTCTTTTGTTAACCATTTTACATATTTATAATTTTATCAATATGTATTATTATCTGTTTATTTAATTAGAATTATAAGTTTATATATAAAAACATTAGCATGATCTGATTTGTTATTTTACCCTATTTACATATTCAGAGTTGCCAGCTCGCCCGATTTCTAACCATTCTCCCACCTACCCAGTTTACAATATATTTCTGTTGATGATTTCCCCCCCCCCCCAAAAAAAAAGAAAAGAGGGAAAAAAGTGATATTTGAGTGTCTAAAAAGCACTTGGTTTTTCTCTAGATTACATATAAAAAAAAAACCATCATTGAAGAACTATGGCTCGCTTCTGCTTTGTGAGTGAGAGCGCATGTGTCTAAAAACGTGTTCCAGTTCTCCAATGAGTATCGAGCACTTTGGTATGTCATGGGGCATATACACTGACTACCAATAAGTATTTGGACACCTATGCAAATGACGATATCTGCGGTCCTAAGGTATGTCACGAACTCCACCAGTATATATCGTGTAGGAAACAGCATCGACTTTAGTCGCATGCAAGATGCCTCGCAGTTCGGAGCTCTCTGATTTCGAGAAAGGTATAATTATTGGGTGTCACAAATGTGGCCGATCCTTAAGGGACATATCTAGCGATCTGAAGTACCCAAAATCGACAGTGGCGTATGTGATTAAGAAGTGGAAGGTGAGCGGTGATTGTCAGAATGTGCCCTGAGTCTGCAGACCAACGAAACTGGGAGATAGAGACCGACGAGTACTGTCCAGAGAAATTCGGAAACACCGCACCCAACCGATGGCCCTCATCCGCGAGGAGTTTCAACAGGCGTCTGGGAGTATTGTTTCAATGAATACCATCCATAAAGAAGCACATTTGCTTGATTTTCATGGTCGTGCTTCTGCCCATAAGCCTTTGATCACAAAGTCCAACCACGCTACTCAGTTAATGTGGTGCAAAGAACATTGAAAGTAGACCGTTGATCAGTGGAAACGGGTTCTTTGGAGTGACGAATCAAGGTTCACCCTTTACCGTTCGGATGGCAGGGTCTGGGTCTGGCGTCTACCTGGAGAACGTCTCCTGCCAGAATGCATTGTGTCAACAGTCAAGTTCGGCGGAGGTGGAATTATGGTCTGGGGGTGTTTCTCCTGGTATGAGTTGGGACCCTTGGTCCCCATTCATGGTAAGCTCAACTCCGATGCCTACTGCACTATTTTGGATGACAATGTGCTTCCTACGTTGTGGCAGTTTTACGGGTTGGACCCCTGTTACTTTCAGAACGACAATGCCAGTTGTCATGTTTCGACGTTAACCAAGGCTTGGTATGGTGCCAATGGAGTTTATCGAATGGACTGGCCTGCCCAGAGTCCAGACCTGAACCCTATCGAGAACCTCTGGGACGAGTTGCATCGCCGAATTCAGGGGTGCACTACCCGTGTAAAATCTGTGAAGGAACTTTTATGTTTTCTCCAAGCCGAGTGGAAGAAAATACCACTAGCTGTCATACAAAGACTTGTGGAAAGTATGCCCCGGAGGGTCCACGCTGTAATTACCTCTCGTGGAGGCTCTACCAACTATTGATTTTGAATAAAGTTAGTTTTTCTTTTCTATCACAGGTGTCCAAATACTTATTGGTAGTCAGTGTATTAGTTAGTGAGCATGAAGCAAGATCGAAGTTATTAGGAGATAGTATTTTATGCCCATTTATTTCCTAATATAAAAATAAAGTATAGAACAAGCAAAAACATTTATGAATACAAAAAACAAGTGATGCCATTTACGAAAGGGTAATGTTGTTTTTAATAGTTTGCTGGCTTTGCCGTAACATCCTCCCCAGCCTGTCAACCTCCAGGGGGATGACCAGCTGCGCAGGTCGGGTAATGGTATGTCCATTGGTGCTCAGAACACAAGTACGGACTTTCTTGTCGCGGCCAAGGACTAGCTCCTAAACATGGGTCGTTTACCAGTTGTGGCGAGGTCTAACATCTTCTTGTAGTAGGACAATGTCCCCTTTCTGGATTTTATTTGTTTCAGATGGATTCCGCACTTGATAAAATGTATGCAAGTCCATCAGATATTCTTTTTGCCATCTTTTCCAAAAGGAGTCCATCAAATGTTTATGATTCTTCCACATACGACTTAAATTTGTTTCAGGATTTATGGGGCTGGAAGGAATAGCAGTTAATTTCTTTCTTATGAGGAAGTGCGAGGGTCTTAAAGCTTCCTCAGAGTCATCTTTTATTCCATATTCATGGACATTTGGTCTACTGTTAAGATTACCTCCATAGGCACGTTCAGATGCATCACAAAACACATGAATAGCAAAAGGAACATGTGATGAAATGCCTATGCATCGAGGAATTTAAAGGGAGCAAATGTCATCAAGCTCTTTTACAGCTGCATACCATAAAGTTAATAAATTAGCAGGTAGTAATTCATCCCATTTGATTCCAAGAATACATGTATCTTGGAATAAGATTTTTCTAAGGATAGTAAACAGTGAAAAAGTCCTAAGGGATCATAACTAGCAATGCAGCAGAGTAACCATCTCTTTGTAAGTGGTTTGTCTGTGGAAACACAGAGGGAAGTCTTGAATGCATTCTTCAAACTATCAGAATTTGTATTCCAGCCAATACCTAAGACAGTTGTTTCCGTTTTGTGAGATTCTTCATGTGTTTGTAGTATATCTTTGAGTTTCAAAGAATTTGTAGTTCATTTTTCCATAGGCAATTTCATTAGAGCCATTAAATTCTTGATCTTGTGATATAGCATTATAATGCGTGATTCAGTTTCCATACTAGCAAGAAAGTCATGCATATAGAGATGTTTATCTATCAGTGGTGCAGCAATTGGGAATTCTGCGATATGTTTAGCAGCCAATTCTCGTGTGGCAGCACAGAGTAAAAACGGACTGCAAGTAAGGCCAAATGGTAAACGAAGTAAATCTGTAAACAATTATTTCATCTGTAAAAGTAGTAGGTTGAGATGGATCAGATTTCAATTTGTACCACAAAAATTTTGTGATGTCCCTATCTTCTTTATGTAGTGACAACTGTAAGAAAGCTTGCTTACCATCACATGTAACAGTGAATTCATGCAATTGAAATCTTAGTAGACAACCAATAGTTTCAGGAAGAAGATTCGGGCCAGCTTCCAAGGTTTCGTTCAGTGAAGGCATACCTGGAGCATGCAGGGAAGCATCGAACACAATTCTCCACTTGGTTTCAGATTGCCTTTTCTTTCTTACAGCATGATAAGGAAAGTAATATACTGGCTACTCATTGGATTCATCTATAGAACAAACTTCAACATGCTTTTGTTCAAAGTAATTCAGCATGCATTTGTCATATTGTGTCTTTAACACATCACTAGATGCAAGTCTTTTTTGAAGAGTACGAAATCTGTTTTCCGCTATAATTTTGTTTGTAGGCAAAGGTGTGACCAATAGTTTTCTAGGCAGAGACACAATTCTTTAATTGTCTTCAGTGTTGTAAGTTTTGTGAAATTCTGATAAAATTTCTTCATCGTGAGTAGTCATTCTTTGTTTCTGCGTATCTTGTATCCCTATGGAGTCTAATTCCCAGAAGTGACGTACCTGATCATTTAAACAATCAGTTTTAACCTGCACACAAACTTGATGGACAGAAGTCTTCTCAGCGATTGTAGTATGTGTTCTTGTTCCACTAAGTACCCATCCAAACACTGACAGTATCATAACAAAAGATTCTGAAAGAAAGATTGATTGGGACTTCTGCGGAAATAATTTGCTAATAATGATCACCACCAATAAGTATTTCTATGGGCAGTGAAGAGTCATCCGATGGATCAGCAATTCTCAATCTTTTCTTTTTAGCAAAGTGAACTATTTCTGGTGGAGTAGTAGGATGTGTAGTATAGGAATTGGAGCTTTCAAAAGCGGAGATTGAAAATGCTTGGTTGCTCCGCAGTGACAGTTGAACACAGTGTTCTTGTGAAGTAAAAGATTCAAATGCTTGAACTGAAAGTGAGACAGAATTGACAACTTTAAGCTTAAGTTTTTCAATGAGGTTTGTGTGAACAAAACTTGCTTAGCTACCACCATCTAAAATGCAGCGTGTTAATTTAGTAATGCTTCTGGGGCCAGTAGCATACACACAAGCAGTTTGTAAATGTCTGAAAATTGTATTAGGAAAGGTTATGTGCTTTATGCATATCAATTTGTGTCCAATTTGCTTTATATATTCTCGGTACATCTTTTTTTTTTTTGGTTGAAGAGTGTATTTATTTTTTGTTAAAATATGCAAATAATAAGAATTTTTTTTCCCCCATGTTAAGTGTTTTTGTACTCTTTTCATTTAAGCATTAATAGCATTTAAGCATTAAGTTTCAGATATTAATTAGAAACTATTTAATGTTAATTCATTATTAAAAAATATATTTTTATCATTTAAAAAATAATTTTGTCGTTAATAAAAAAATATGATTCTTGAGTTTGGTAGATTGGCAAGTATGCATATTTATAATTTTATTGATATGTATTAGTTTCTAATGTGTGCATTTGCTGCTGTTTGTAAATTCAATTTCATTGTTTTTTTTAATTGCATATTAGATAAGGTATTTTAAAATGTAATTTTAAATTTATGAAAAGCTGAAAAATAACTATAATTAGCAAAGCCGCAAGCTGTTTTGTGTCATATATTTACTTAGTGTATTATTTATCAGCACTTTTTAAGGAAAACATAGTTCTCAAATTTATTTTATTGTTTATCACTGTTACTGTAATGAAAATTGCAAAATATTTTTCTTTTTGATTAGCCCTAAGCTAGAGACTGTAATTCAGAAGCATCAATAATATCAACTGTTTTTAATAAATAGTTTTTAAATATGGGAATGAATTGGAAATTATATCCTTCTTCTGACTAGCAGTTCAATAGTGCAGCATATGAGTGTCACCCTAAAACATACTGAAGGTGTATTCAGTCCAAACAAACATCATGATCATACTTCAACCACGCAATCAAGGGCAACAAAGAAATTTATTGCCATAAGATAACCAGAAAGTTTCATAATATAAACATGCAGGCAAATTAGAAAGGAAAACTTTTGCTGAATATATATCTGTAACTCAGAACAACAACAGTGAACTATTTTAATCATAAACAACATTATATAAATACTGAAAGAAAGGAAATTTAAGAATATAATGCAGTATTTCCAACTAATGTGAATTGTGAGAATTTTGATGCTTAACTGAATATGAATAAAAAATTTCAAGTTGCAGTTCTTAATGATAGCCAGTCACAAAGATGCAAACAAAATCTATATATAAAGAAAATGTCTAGTCTTGAAGAAGATGAAGTTGATAAAAATTCCTTATAAATGTTGAAAATAGGAAGTGTTTTTAGAATTCAAAATGCAATGTCAGTCAGACAGTTTACAGAAGCACCATGAATATTAGACAATTTATAAACAAGGTTTTTGTAAAAAGTGAAGGTAATCCTGATTAAAAGTTTTTACCTTTATTTAATGAACATGCTTTAAAATATGTATTTGTATGTTTCTAGGATATGTGCCTGAAAGTTAAAAATTATGTTTATATTTACATTTTTTGTTTTTTAATGTTTTCAATTAGCCATGGACAAACCGGAATATATTGAGCAACATTTCATATGTTACATTAATGCATTTAATTTGTTAACTTTATGATAATGCATGTCATTTTCCTAAATTCATAAAATAATGAATTTCTAAAAAAGCTTAGTATCCATAATAAATATCAATAGATGTAGAAATTTGAATTTTATATTACATAATTATTACACATGTAGATCTTATCAGTTATTTTTTTTTTCTTTCCAACAGCAACCTTCTGGAAATGTAGATGATAGTGGTTACTTCTCTGTTCAGGTGATTGCATGTGCTTTGAAAGTATGGGGACTTGAACTGATACCTTATAGCAGTCAATGCTCATTAGCTCAAAATGCAAGGCGTGATCCTACGTAAGTTTTTATATAATTTTTTATGAAAAAGTACTTTTCCATTAACAAAGCAGCAGTTATCAGTAAATGTAATTGTGGACTCTAAATATATGGTAACATTCAAGATGCATTATGGCTTGCAGAGTTTTTGGCACAGCTGTTGGCTGTAGCACAATTTTGGTTCTGCATTAGTATTAAAATTTTTATCTTATCACAATTTAAAGGACGTCTTTTGCTTCAAATAATTCCTTTTACCTGCGAGAATTTTATGGCTGACTTTGCATCATTTGGCCTTTTGCTAAGTCTTAAAATCCCTCTAGATATCTTCCTCAAAAAGTAAGCAGAGTCAAAAATCTCATATGAAAAGTGTGTGTATAAAGAAGAGTCACTGTATTTTGTTATCTTCATGGTGTTAGATTTCTGTCATTAGAATGCTTGTGTGAATTTTTGACTGCTGTTCTGGTAATGGGAAAAAAAAAAAAAATTAAGTACTTTTTTATTATTCACACCCCCACTAAAAAGTCGCAAACTCATTACTAACTTTGGAGAGAAATGTTTGTTTAGGTATCCTTATGTCTTATTTCAGTCATTCATCCAGTGCCACCTAGTTTTTTGCATTCTCCTTTTTCTATAGAAGATACGCACACTTCTCAGACATAATTACACCAATCTATGGTTGTATTTAGTGATAATCTCAGTTCTGCTTCAGAAATTCACTCATGTCCAACAATAATGGAAATAAACAACTGTTTTAAATGAGGTATGGTTATCGTGAAATATATTTTCAATTTGTAATCTTACCACTTTGCTTGTAATTTTTCATAATGCATATTTATAAAATTTGGTCATGTAAAGAGAACAACTTCATAGAATGCCAATAGTCTCTACTGTTGTGCCTAAGCAATAGGCTGTCAAATTTTTGAATATTTAAGGACTATCTCAGATAGAAAGTTGTTATGGAATTTCTCAGATATGCAAGATAAAAATTTCCAAATTATAGCTTTTTAAAAAAATTTTCAGACTTCTTCATATGCCTTAGAGCCTTATGATAAATTGCCAAACACAAAGGCTTAAAACACATCAGGGTTTTGTTGGGTTTCCTTAGAGAGACAAATTAAAATATGAAGTAAATTTTGACCTATCTCTTTTACTAGATCTCTGTGATCCTTCATAAATCCAAGGTATTGCTTTGCAAATGGATCTTTGCAAGACTGTTCTGAAATCAAACTGCAGTCTAGAAATTTTGTTTTCTGTGGAGATAGAACAAGAAAATTATCCGAATAATGAATTGCTGCGTATTTACACAGATTGCTTTAAAATTGGTAAAATGTGTAAAGCTGGTACTGATAATTTCAGTAGTATTTTCTTCTATTATTTACCTCTCATTTTTCACAGTGATGAGATGGTGATAGCTTTCATGATGAGATGAAGCCTTCTGACACAAAAATACAGACTCCTATTTTTCAAGTGCTGTTGTATTTTCAGATTATTCTGCTGCCTTACATAGCATAACCAATCAAGGTAAACGAGCTTCATGTTTAAAAATTCAAGAATGCTAATAATTACTCAAATATTTATCTGATTTCCAAAAGAGAATTGTTCTGCAGGGGATACCATCTCATTATAATATACCTCGAACTGAGACAGTAGATTATCTGCCAAAAAAAAAAAGGTACCAAAAAATGCTTAATACTTCTAATACACCATCTTAAAATAACTTGTTAGATCATAGACAGCAAGGTTAAAAATTCCTTTATTTGTAATCTTAAAATTCATATTGAAAACAAAGACAAGCAAAAATTTGGACAGTTTACCAGATTGCTCTTGAGACAGTACAGTAGTTGCATTTCAACTAGCTGTTGAAAATGCTTGGTCAGCCATTTGAGCAAAATTAGAACTTCGGTAGTCCTGAGTGCCCTTTCTGATATTCTGGCTTCATTAATAGTCATTTCCTTTTTTTTTTTATCTTGTTCTAACAGACAGTCTCAAAAAATGTTATTAGCAAGCTCTAGATCACATGAGACTTTCCTTCTTAGTATTTAAAACTTTTGTTCTTTGATTGTTTAAACTTCACTTGTCTAAATTCTGGTTCTGGCTTTTGCCTGTTTGCTTATACTTTGTATTTTATTTGTATCATATTGCCTAATGACACATTTCTAAAGACATTTTTTGCATTGGAAAATAAATAAATAAAAAAAAGCTGTTGGCCAGAATGCCGTTTTTACAAAGAAATGCAAAGCTTTCTTTTTTATGACCTGACAAACTCTTGTGTTCTATTACAATTTGTTACAATAAAAACAAGTTTTCTCAGTGCAAAAAGAATGCTAATAAAAAAAGGGCCATTGGATTTCAGAAGTACAAATCTGCACATACTCAAACATCATCAATCCAGCAATGTGCATCCTGAGCTGCCACATATATACTTTTTGGCTATATCGTAAGTTGTCTCATAAATATTTTTTGGCAATATAGTTTCATCAGTACTTTTTATGACTTTTTTATGGTTGTGTGGATAATTAGGAAGTAACTAAGTTTATTACACTTTTGAAAAATGTTATATAAATTATTATCTCTGTACGAATATTTACACCTCTCTATTCATTAATTGCCTATAAATATGTTTTTGAGCTTATTTATATTTTTTCTAAGTTTTTTTTTTTTTTTTTTAGTATTTTTAACTTTTGATTAAGTTTTTTTTTTTTTTTTTCAGTATCTATACATTTTTTTTTCTTCCCCCAGGCAACAAAGTGCTTACATCTGCAATTTTCGTGATCACTGGTTAACAATTAGAAAAATTGGATATCAGTGGTTTAATTTAAATTCATTATTGGTAGGACCTGAATTGATATCAGATACATTTTTAGCTCTGTACCTGGCACAACTTCAGGAAGAAGGTAAGAAAATGAATCATTCAAAGTTAATCATTGTAAGAAAGTTAATAAGGCAATAATGTGATAATAGTAGGAGAATAAAATTACCATCAATGTTTTTTATACTTTATTGTTTTCTTCTTTGCTGCATGAAGGCTAAAAGTCTTTCTTCATATATATGTTTATTCAGTCGAGCCATCTAAATTTCCTTTTCTTCTTCCTCTATCATTTTTGAAATCCTCAGCTGCATTTTTTTTCTCAGTTACCAGTGTCATTTCTGTTGTAAAATGTGTTTTTGTTGTCGACTACAGGTTTGTTTGTATCTTTTAAAATTATCAATCCAGACAAGCAGGAAGAAATTAACAATTTATTGTAAAAATTCACAACATACAGCTCAATGAATAGCTGAAAGTAATTCAAGGAGAACCTGAATATTAAGCAGTTCTTCCTTACTGCATGAGAAATGTCATTTCTCAAAATCTATGGAAGGTAAAATCTAAATCATAATTCAGTTAACCACTGAACCTCAGAACTGATTAAGAGTTTTCTGGCCCATATATATATAATGTTCATCAGGAATAAATTTGAACATATCTCCCATTCTACTTGAGCTATTTTTATAGCTTAAATATTGTTGCACTCAGAGTACAAGATCTGCAATTCTGTATAAGAAATAAACACATAAATACAAAACATGCGGCCATGAATTCAATTAGTATTTGAAAATAAATCCTAAAGTTATTCTTCTAAAAACAACAAATAAATAAATGAGTTAAAAATATACTACTTTACAATAATATAGAAAAACAAAAATAAAATCGTAAAGGATTTAAATATTTAGAAATATTCAGAAGTATCATCCTGAGAATATGCTTAGGTTGTAGTAGTGGTGTGTCACAGATTTCATGAAAGGGGGCGATGTATGAAGAAAAACTAAGGGCTACTGGAAAGTTCTGTCTGATAATGTTATTTCAAGTTTTAACACACATGCACATGTTCATTTAAATCATATATGGCATATCATATTCTAACAAGGAAGAAATGCTATGGAAGCATATCAAAATTTAATGAAACTTTTTAGTGGCAGCCATAATGATAAGCCATATTCTGGGTGGCCATCTTTGATAGATGACAATATGTCAAAATCATGGCAGAGCAAGATCCTTTTTTGACATCAGAAATTGTGAAAAATCTTAACTCAGCTCATTGAACCATTTTGGACTATATTTGGACACTAGAATTGGTCTATACATATTCCAAATGGGTACTTCATGAGTTAAGTGAGAAAAAGTTGCATGATCGAGTCATCACATGCACTAAACCTTTCTTATTTGAGGAGAACTGGCGAGGAAAAGTGGTTTACCTACAAAAACATCATTAGGAAAAGAGCATACTGTGAGCCTTCACAACCTATCCCCTCCACCTCTAAACCAAGCTTAAGAGGAATAAAAGAATGCTGTGTATTGTGGGATGTCCAATACATTATAAGCTTTTGAAGCGTAACAAAAAGCCCAATTCAGACAGATACTGTCAGCAAATGGATGATTTAAACAAAACAGCCGAAGAAAAGAGGCAGGTGATCCTCAATAGGAAACACATCATACTAGATAATGATAATGCCAGACCACATATTTGGTGACTCACTAAAATCACAGAGCTAGGCTGAAAATTTCTGCTGCATCTACTTTAGCAATTATCCCTCCATCTGATTATCACTTGTTTCTTTTCTTTTAAAATCTTTTGAAGGGAAAATAATTCAAAACTAAATCAGATGTCAGCAAAGCACTAGACTTCATCATTTCTAATATTATTTGCTTTTATTTTGCAAATGGACAGAATTTTCTGGTAGACTTTATAATCTTCTTTAAGGTGAGCATCCATGATGCCTGATAATTTTAGTAAGTCGTCATCTTTGTGAGGTGAATTTCAATAGTTATGTTTATTTTATGTATTTATTTATTTATTCAGAAATATTAGTCTCTTTCAGAATGGTGTTAAAATGACAGTCTTAATATTTTTAATCCAAAGACAATATAGTATAATATGTTCTGATGAATTTGTGATATGAGAAGAGGAAATTACAACCATTGTGCTATAATAAATAAATAAATATATTGTTAAATTTTATGAATGTTGTAAAAATGAATTATTAGAAAAATAGTCTAAAAAAGAATGCAAGGCTAGCAAAATTGGCTAGTTTTCAATATGCATGTGCACCAAAGAGCCATTACATTATGACCACCCTGTTAATAACATATAGGACCACCTTTAACCCTCAAAACTGCCAGCACCTGGCATGGCATTGACTCCGTAAGGTGCTGATACGTAGTCTGAGGTACCTGGTACCAAGCGTTGACCAACTGATCCTGCAATTCCTGCACATTGCGAGAGGGTAGCGTGTCAGCACGAATTTGGTTTTTTAGGTGGGACCACAAATGTTTTATTGGATTAATGTCAGGTGAATTTGAAAGCCAAAATATGACTCGAATCATAGAATTAGAATGTTCATTAGAATTCATTAGAATGTTCTTTGAACCACTAACTGGCAGTTTGACCTGTATGACATGGTGCATTATCCTGTTGGTAAAGAGCATACCCCGATGGAAATACTGTTGTCATGAATGGGTGAACCTGGTCTGCAACAAAGTTCACGTAGCGCACAGACATCGGGGATTGTTCTATGAGGATTATGGGTCCTAATGTGTTTCATGAAAACATTGCCCACATCATAATACCCTCGCCACCAGCTTGTCTCCATCCAACTGTGCATCTGGGAGCCAGGGTTTCATTTGGAAATTGGTGTATTAGCACACGCCCGTCGATGTGATGGACCGGGAAACATGATTTGTCGAACCATGCAATTTTCTTCTGTTCTTCTAATGTCCAATTCCAATGTTTCTTGGAACATTGCAGGCGCAGCTGATGATGACGTGTCGTCAGTGCAGGGAAATTCTTCGGCCTTCGTCTGCGTAAGCCCATATGCTGCACAGTGTGTTACGAAACATTGTCTGGGTTGCCACTGTTGTAGCTGGTGGTGGTTTCGGCTGTTGTAGCTCTTCGGTCATGGTGAACAATGCGTAGCAATCTCCAATCTCCGCTCTCCTCTGGAATCAATGCACCATCAACAACATACTGCTGGTCAGCGACTTGTTGTTTCACCATCCATACACCATTTTCCATATGTGCTCACAACGACTGCACGTTAACAGCCCACTAAACACACCATTTCTGATATTGATGTTCCCATCGCCGAGCCATAACGATTTGACCTTTATCGAAGTCATCTGCTTTTCCCGTTATGTCACTAATTGAGCTATGTTTGGAAAGAAAATGCATAGCCACTTTATATACTCCAACATTAGCCATGCGTACACAGTGGTTTCATTCCTGGCCGAGCCCATTGTTATGTATGGAGGTTGGTCATAATTCTTTGGTGTAGTTAATTATATTGAAACTGTATAATAATTCACTTTAACATGATGAGTATAATATTTCATTTTTAAACAGATGAGAATAATGGGGAAGATTTATCTTTTGAGATATTTTTTGTTTCTTTTGTAAATGTAATATTTTAATTGATATGGGAGGCAGGCTATAAAGACAGTAAGACTGTGATATTGAGCGCCAATCTGTGTTCCATCATAAAAGGCTTCTTAATTTGTTCATGCATGCTCAATTATGTGTAGTATGTAGGGATGTTGTTCTTATTACTTCCCTTTTTGTGCTTCAAACTTAGAATTATTATGCCAGTATATCTTGCTTTAAATTCTTTCACATATCATGAGTACTTTCATGAACAATAGTTAAAATATAGCACAAAAAGTTAACTTTCTTATAAAAATGAGAAAATTGAAATTTCTTTCAAGCTGCAATTAGCTGTTAACAGCATATTTGATGGTTATAGGTAAAAACTAGATAATACTTTCTTGGTAGAGGCCACACAATACAAATGCATCAGATTCACCTGAATTTGTGACAAATACTCGAATAGCACACATTCACAAGAGAGATAAACTAATGTTCCTTTTGATACTATTAAATGTTAAATAAAAATGTTTTGTTATTACCTAAAATGATAGGGACTAACTTGGTTCTTCTAGTCCATTGACGGCAGATCTCTGGTCGTTAACTTTTTTCTAATTTCTTGTTTTTTAATTGCTGTTTACTCTTTAGTATATCATATTTATGATGCAGGGTATCCAAAACATTATTTATTTTGAAGTATTCTAAGTTACTTTGTGATTTTGTTAATATGATTTAACTTTTACAGCCATATAAAAGAACAGTAAGCTCATTGATCAAAAAGTATAATTTTTTATATTTTCTGATGATCCACATCCCGTTTGACACGAATTTCTTGGTGACTTTGTAAAGCATCAATGTACTCTTTTACTTGTGAAAGGCAACAGCCATTTTCAAAATGATAGCACACTAAGAATTCCATACAGAAATAATTGATCAGTAAAACTAAAAAGACCAAGAAACAGCGGTAATAAAATGCTTACTTTTGAGATATCCTACTTTTTTGCACTGTTGTTCTTCCCTTGTACACAGTGATCTGTTTTTCACTTCAAGAAAATCAGAGAATTGCATAAATTCAGCATCTGTGTAACTTTGACATTGCACACTGGAGAAAACAGGCATATTATATGCATACATGTGTTGCCCGACAAATAGTTTTGGGGTGCATCATGAATTGCCGCATAACTATTTTGTCAGTGTATTGCTTTACAACATAAGTATTTTTTTACAACTTTTGGATGTGGATGCAGATAATCAGAAAATAACTGTTTTCGTTTATTATTAAAAATGTTTTGCATTGCATATTAGTGACATGTAGTAAAAAGAAAAATAATGGAAAATACCTAATTTTTAGAAATTAAAATATAAATTGAAAATATATTCACTTACTGGCTAGGGAAATTCAAGTGTGGTGTAGCCGAGCTATCAGTTGGTGTATATTGAAAAAGCCTGGTGAATGTGATGCACTGATACAGTGCAGATTATCATTATGCAATAATGGTATTTATTAAGTTTATTTGATTAATGAAACCTATGTGACTTCTAATTGTGTCACTAAAATGAGTTTTGCCCTTCGGGTATAGCTGACCAAAAACTGTCAATTAGTATTTATTCAAATGATTCATTAAATCGCAGATATTCAGGTAACTGCAAGTCTGATTTTTTTAATTGAAATAAATTTGTTATATTGATTGTGAGATTTCAGCAGAATAAAAAAAAAATTGCAAATGAAATTTTTTAAAAGTGTCACTGGCACAGTGCCAAAGATGGATTTACAAATTGTCACATTGGGGGGGGGGGAACAAGCTTAAAAATTTGTCTTGAGTTTGGTTTTAAGAAAAGTCCAGTTATGGATCCTATCTCTCTCTGCATAACCAAAATTATGAATCTATAAAACTGCTGCATCGAGAAAAACACTTAAGGTTTTGATACATGTTTAGTTTTGAGAAAAATCCAATTGAATGGGTTGTTAATAATTCTTTTGTATGCATCTCTGTGTCTCTTTAGTGTAAAGCTTTGAGAAATAACCTTAAAAGTTCATGTAAGAGAAAATACTAAAAGGTGCAGTTTCCTGGGTACTTTCTGTTTATTTGCCGTCCATTATTTAAACAAATGACAAAATTATCAATAAATTGCCAGCATGTGTTGCAAAACATTGCCAATTGGCTGGCCTTAATCATTTATAGTTACACATCTTTATTATTATGGCCTCCATTGTTTGTGGGCATTTTCACATATTCAAATGTGAAATAAATTGTCTTTCTTTGAAGAATGGTACAGCATCTTCCTCATCCCTTAGCGAATCAAAAGGGGAAAAATAATATTGAAATACTATCATAACATATAACCTAGTCAGAGCTCTGCTCATGGTGGATGGATTATAATTGACTATGATTAAGACTGCTAGTTATTTTGATGCATTGTGCTACTATTGATTTATCAGTAATCTTTAAGCTGTTTAAATAGTGAGGGCCATAGTAAAGGAGTACCATTTGTGGTTTTAGTGTAAAATGATGACATTTAGTTTAATATTGTTATTTGCTTTAAAATTATGAGAACAGCTTTTATGCAAAATAATAATAATTTATTTATTTGTATTTTGACTGTTTAAGAAAGTATTGGTATTAACTTACACAACATTATTGGTGTCATGTAGTTTGTAAACTTCAGGACAGGATAGATAACATGCTTTAGTTATATGTCATAACATTTTATTGGCAAGATTGCAAGGAGATTCATATTAGCAAAAATACTAATTTGTCTAAATAAAATTATTAATTTTATAAAATTGACTCGTGTGTGATTAGCAGTTGTAAAGTAGTGAGAGTTCAGCTCAGGTTCTTTTTCCATTGGTTTAAAAGGTAGCTGCACAAGTTTTTCCCTCCCTTTGACTTTCCACACATATAACCAAAATTTGAGTCCTTGTTAAAGATGATCATTCTTCCTCTTAGGTAGACAGCCAAGGTGTGCTTCATATGATAAAATGTGGTGCATTTTATAAAATCACATACAATTGAAGCATTTGTTACCAGATGCTTATGGAACCAAGGCTTTTATCCACTAACTTGGGAATATTTGATTTCCTATTTTGAGGTGTTCTGGGGTTCAGTAGCTGACCATTAATCCAGAATATCTATTAACAGAAGCTGGACTGTATTTAAATTACATTGCAGTATATTAGATAATTAAGTGAATTTGTCTGATATAAAACTGGTAACAAACATATTTGGTTGATCCTTTGAATAAAACAACTTTTTATATTTGTAATGTGCATTTTATTTCTTTGGTCAATATAACAGTACAGTTTTAGTTTTTTAATGATTTATAAATTGTTCTCACCCATAGATTGTGAAAATAAATAGCAAACTAAACTATATAACTGTCTGAAAAAGCAGTGTATTTATAAGTATATATAAGACTTTTGGGGTGTTTGTAAGAAATACTGCCATTTGATGGTTAATGTCTGCTGTCATAAAGTATATTCAGTGGAAATTAAAATTCATGACATTTAATATTATCAGTATTTGCTTGATTTAATTTAACTTTCTTTCTTTAATTCATTTCTTTACTTAATTAGGTGCTTTCTGTACTTAATTAGGATATTCTATATTTATTGTGGATGGACAATTACCAGAATGTAGTGCAGACAGAATTTTGCGTCTTCAACCTGCAGTGCAGACAGAAAAACCTTGTTTATTGTCAGAGGTGAAAGGAATGATGAACACAAGCTTGGAAGAGGAAGAAGACAGAACTTTACGTGAAACCTTAAAATATACTCTGGATGAATCTCTTCAACTTGAAGATGATTGTTTACAAGCTGCATTAACCCTGAGCTTAAATGGTAAGCTTGTGAAATTTTTAAAATGTTGGATATAAATGAGGAGATTATCTTATATTAGTTTCTTTTTTTAGTCTTTTTCAATTAAGTATAATAAAACTTCAAATATCTGCACTAATTGAGACCACTGCTCATAATGATGCACTATATATCAAAACGTATCTGGGCATCCCCTTTTGAATGTAGATTTGGTGATCATGATCTAAAACATCATTGAACATGATAAAAGTTTTAGTAGTTGCCTTGAGATATAGTCATATAGAGAATAATTTGGCAGAATAGAGGGATTTTAAACATTGCATTATCATCAGGTGTCATTGTTGCTATAAATTGGCTTGTGAAATCATGGCCTTGCTATGGTTGTCTAAATGAACTGTAAGTGATGGCAGTATCAAATATTTGGGATGTGAAACAACAGGAAAATAAAATGATAGAGTGCATAAGTTTAATGACCACAATTGTCAAACCTTGAAAAGGGTACTGAAGAAAAATGATATAAATATGTTATCACAAAAGACGGAAATCTGGAGAATGTCAACATTCACGTAATTATTTGGTGTATGTCCGAAATATTTTCTAAATGTCCTCATTTTTCACTTATACCAGCAAGTGTCGATATTCACCATGCACTGATGATGAATGTTGAATAAAAGTATTTTTGTCACATTTTTAAATCATACTTGATTATTAAAACATGTTATGATTGATGTCAAAACTTGAGAAAGCTTAAGTAACAGCACATGTAAATAAACTTTTGAACTTAAAACTTACAGTGAATTCTAAATGAGAAGAAATAGCACCAATAAGCATAGACTAATTAGATATCTAAAATATAGAAATATGGTACAAATAGAATTTCCACTGTAGATATTTTCATTCTGTACCGTTTTCTTAACAATCAATGCACTGCACATCTCTAGATTAGGTTAGGTTATCCAGTTATGGCAAAGCACATGAGGGCTATCTGCCTAAAGGGAGAGATGTCTTTGTGGAGGACTTTCTAAGAGAAACTGGCTTGTAAACACGTTACACATGGGGAAAACCACGAAAATGCCCATGCAGCCAGCCTGTTTGCGGGATTCGAACCTCAGACCGAACTACCAGTGTTCAGCGTCTTTACCGCTCGGCCGCTTGTTGGCCGCACATCTCTAGAAGCACATTTGTCGCAGACTGTTTTTTTGCAATCCGAACGTGTGTTCCATGTATGATTTTACGTGGACGTGTTATGGACGTGTGTTCCATGTATGTTCCATGTACAAGATATTTTTACCATGTGTTTGGTTCACTTTTTGATTCTTTTGTCTTCTCTGTTTACACTTTGTTCCGTCAGTTTCCTTGCATTAGATTTATTTTTTAACGACACGTATGGAACACAGAGCTCTTCAATAACTACATGATAAAATATCTGTGACTAATTTCCTTCTTCCATATCACTTCCTTATATTAAATCCACACATTTATAGCAAATATGCATATGTGCAACTAAAACACCCACGCTCATATTATTTGGGCTTTGGTTGGAATTATTACTTCATTCAAAAAACTGAGGAGTATCAGAGAGGTACTCTCCTGGCCTATGGCTGAATTAAAAAAAAAAACCTGCATTCCAAACGTGACAGCTAGAACAACTATCCAGAACGATCTCTCCTCAATGGATGATCTGGGTGGCAATGGTGGGATTAATGGTGATATGATGGGAAATGATATCAATGGTGATAGGGTGTTAAATACGGGCATAGAGCAACAACGGCAAGTTCCTGATTTAGTACTATAAAGGCATATCATTTGGTGTACAATGTTCACATTTTACTTTGTTCCATTATAATATGTTACAATTTCTGGCCTCTTCTTACTTTCATTGATGATTACAGTGTTATATAGAGAACTTAGCAACAATATATTTTTATTTTTCTTCCCTTGATAGACAGTTAATTTATATCTTTTCTGTACAGAATAGTGGAATAAAGATTTTGCTTTCCTAATTTGGCCATTGGTGGCACCGCTCTATGATATCTTTTAAATGTTTCAACCAGACTTTTTGGCTGGGACTTATATTTTTTCACATAATTTTACAGTAGGGAAAAGGCTGTCCATTGTTAAATTTCTTTTGTTCAATTTCATAACAACATGTCTTTAAACAGCTAGGTCAGCTGGCTGCTCGTTATCTGCACCCAATATAATCATTCAGCGCATATTCAGAATATATGCAAACAAGCAGCCAAAATTTTATCCCAAACTTGTCTGGCTTGCTTGAAACATACTGAGTGAAAGGGTATATAGCCTTAGGTGGAAGAAGTTGCTCATCTACAGTGAGGTTCGTTCCAGGTTTATAACAAGATGCACTGTTTTCAATTAAAGGGTAATATAAAGTGAATTTATCTGACTTCAGTCTCTCTGCTCTTTCTGTTTTGTGGTCAAAGCAAAGGAAATGTATTAATTCCTTGAAATGGTCTCTAGCTATAGTTTGTGAGAAAAATGGTGGATCTCAAACAGTCAACCATAAAGGATTCAAAGGAGAGTTCTTCACTCCATACAGGCCTCTTGCATACATAAATGAAAAAATAGCTTCAAGTTCACTGAAAGATGCAGTCCAAGTGTTTTTATTTAAATGACGGCAAGATTCTTCTGTGCATTCTTTTATGTGCCATATCATTTCATTGCTGAAAATCAATCGCCAAGCACTAAACGCACTGCCTTCGCAGATGTTTCTTTTAGTGTATGATGTTCGACTTTTTGTTTCTTTCAATATGTTTTGGGCTGCACATTGGTCTGCTTTCCCAAAAGATGAAATTACTTTCCATACTATTCTGTCTGCAAAAATTTCTTCCTTTCCAACTGAGGGTAGTTTATTATGAATAGAACATTTATGATGACGTTTGCGACTATTATTGCTACACATACCCCTTCTACTAACGCATCCACGCTTTTGTCTACTATTTATAGCTGCTTGGGGGTTAGTTGTCCAAAGCTACTGCTTTTATGGCACTCACTATCATAACTATTTTCAGATTCTTCATTAATTGATTTTTGTTGGAACATATTCTTCGTTTGCATACAAATCACTAATCTCACTATCACCTGAATAAATTTCATCTAATCATTGTCATTCTTTAAAAATTTATAACTGAGTCAGTCCATTTGCCCAATGCATCTTCTTGAATGAAAGAAATGCTGTCTCGCACCCCCACAGGTAAAGAACGCTGCATGTGCCGCAGGTAAAGAACTACTGATGTATACTATTAATTGTATTGTGTTAGTGCATTATTACACTGGTGATCATTAATACATAGTCATTATAAGAAATACAAAGTGAGGGAAGATTTCATATATAATATAGAATAGGTCAGGATATAAGCTGCTATGATGAATGGATTAAGAAAGCAGCATCTGTATTGCTCTAAATACGATGTCACTGGTTTTAGTTTGTGGCTAGAATTATGTTTTCAGTGTTACAGTTATATGGCATAAAACACAGCAAAATACACTGGTTATCATTAATTAAGGAAAATCACAAAAATGATGATTACTCAAAAAGTTATGTATGGAATTTAATGAAACTGACTCACAGTATAGTAATAGTAAGTAATAACTCATAGTAAGGTATAAAATAAATCACTAAAATAACACTCATAGTAAGGTATAAAATAACATGAAAAAAAAATCACCACACAATTATGGTGTTATAGAAATTAGCATACATATAAATCAGTCAGATGTGCCCGTTTGGATTAAAAAATTACCTTTAGTATGGAGTATGATCTCCCCTAGAAGCAGTACAACATATACAGCTGTGTAGAATGTATGATGCTGTTAATTATGCAGTTTATCAGCTTCATAGGAAGTGAGAGCTTTGCTCTTGAAAAGCAGTTGCAAGCATGGCGAGGGTCTAAAGAGGAGGATTGAGAGCAGCTGTATGCCTTCCTAAAGCATCCCAAACATGCTCAATAGAATTCAGGTGTGGTGATTGAGCTGGCCATTCTATGCGCTGAATTAACTGCTGCTGATGGTAATCGTCTGAAATGCGGACCCTGTCAGCTCTAACATTGTCATCCTGTAGTTGGAAATTATCACCTATTGGCCCGGCGGGTGCATATAAGCATAAATGATGTCGTCTCTAGGCCTGAGCATTCATGGTTTCACATGGAAAGACATAGAGGTCTGTGCATTCATCCAAAGAGATACTACCCCAAATACAGACACTGCCTCCTCCGTATGCATTTCTTTCATGGATATTTGATGGATGATAACAGGTTCCAGGTTCTTTCCAAGTAAATAATGCATGCTATGACTTTGGAGGCTGAACTTGACATTGACACCAACCTTCCAGTGGTTGCATTAAAGGAGGGTTTGAGTTGAGTTGGAGTTGAGGTTGCATTCGTTCGTGTGCATAACAAAAATATTGGTCATCAGTGCTCAGCATAGCAGTTTGCCATCTTTGGCTGAACCTTCTGGATGCTGATTTTGTGGTTAAAAATTGTTGTCAAAGTCTATGAACCACAGCAGACGACTCACATTTAACCATCTGGCCACTTCTGTCTGACTTTGTTCTACCTCTAGTCTCCCAGTAGCTCTCTATAGAAGTTCTTCAGGCAAATGATGCCTGGAGATCATTGTTATAAATTAGCTATCCCAGACTTTTTATCTCAGTATCACAGCGGAATTTGCTGGCTTACTCTGAAAAATACTATTTTATGCTCTTCACAGATGATGAATTTCAATTGCTGGGGGACTAATTTGCCTAGTGCAGTATTACTCAGCAATTCTGATCTGACAACATATTCAAATTTTTTACGAGTTAGCTTATTTTTGAACAAGTTATCACTATTTCTGTAACATTTCCTTAATGTTTGGAAATCAGTGTATTATTATTTTTAATTCTCTGCATTTCCAGGGATTGTATTAATATACTTCTGAATTTTCAAAACTTAGATATACAGATATAGTCTGAACTGCTGAGATAGCTAAAAATCCTGTTTGGTTCTTACCCGTGGTCAGGAGCTATCTCTGTGATGCATTACTACTACTATTAGTACTTGGGAAGTTGGAACACAATGTTAGTTAATGCTAAATTAATCTTGTAGTAGTATTAAAATATTTAGTAATCCAGAAAAAAATTCATCTTTATGTGCATATATATATACTGCTGATTTCTTGCACATCGATATTTATGACTTGAAGAAGGAACAATTTTTTTGTCAATGTTGAGAAAACTGAACAAAGTACTTCAATGTTTGACATTTATGAGTAACTGCATAATCCTAAAATCTTAATTGCTAAAAGGATCAGTAGGCAATTATACACTCACTTCCAAAAGTTAAGCACGGAGAGGAAAATGCTTATTTCCAGAAGCCAGTCAGAATTGAAGAGTATGCAGTTCGTTGCAGAAGTAGATGGAAGTATGCAAATATGTTAGGTAACAGCCAATCGTGCTTTCATGTCAAGAAATATACGAAAAAGGCAGTCTTATAAGAAGCCAGCTTTATGAAAGGTTACAAAAGTTGATTGTAAGTGCTGATAGAAGGTGTTTAAAACTTTCATGCAATTTGTTTTCAAGACATACGTGTTTCTAGGACTTCCAGAAAACAAATGGAAGATTCTGAGCACTGGCATGCTGTGGGGCGCGTTGAAGCAGGACAGTCAATCACAGATGTTGCTCTTTTCTTCGGCGTTCATCATTCTGTAATTTCACTTTTATGGAAACAATTCCAAACCACACAGACAGTTGTCCGAAGGCCCGTAGCCTGTCGCCCAAGGGTTACAACCCCGCGGAAAATTGATATATTGCTATTGTAGCCAAGCGAAATCACAGAGCAATCTCCACACGTGTGACATCTATGGCTACAGCATCCATTGATAAGGCTATATCTGCAGCTACTGTATGACGAAGATTACATATGAGTGGACTGTACACCCGGGTACTTTGAGTTTGTGTTCCTCTATCCGTTGAATCAAGAGGGGCACGATTACAGTGGTGCCGGGAACATGTCAATTGGAATGTGTCTGACTGGGGCAATGTCATGTTTACTGATGAATCAAGATTGCTCTGAAGCCAGATGACAAGTGTATAAGAATATGGCGTGAACAACGAACATGCAATCAGCCCCCGAACATCACACATTCCGAGGCGGAAGCATTATGGTGTGGGCAGGGATTTCGTTAGGATACCGCACCGACCTGCACTTCTTTAAACGAGGTTCTTTGATGGCTGTCCGGTATCGAGATGAAGTCTTAGAACCCATTGTAAGCTTGTATGCTGCAGCAGTTGGCCCTACTTTTGTTTTAATGGACGACAATGCATGTCCCCATAGAGCCGACATCATCGATGACTACCTGGAGACCTTAATCCCATTGAAAATCTTTGGGATGCTCTTGACCGTGCTGTATCTTCACGTTTCCCACCTCCAGCCACTCTTATTGAGCTGAAACCTGCTTTACAAGAAGAATGGCGATTGCTTAATCCTGCGGTGGTTGAGCACCTAATTGAAAGCATGGTCACAAGGTGTAAACTTTGTATACAGATGAAGGGGGATCACATACCCTATAAATGTCCTTTTTTTTTCATTTTATGCTGTTTATTTTCACTTTATATATAATCCTGTTTAAGTGTCCAGTATGTCATTATCTGATAACTTACAAAAATTTAATATTGTTTTCATTTATGTATATAAATATTGATTTTGTTTTATGCATAAATATATATGTTACTTTCCTGCCGAATTTAGTGTCAATCAAAGCAGTATTTGTTGATTTTTTTGCATTTTACATCTTCGTGCTTAACTTTTGGATGTGAGTGTATTTGCATGTTGGCTAGATTTCAAAGGGAAATGCAAAATGCATGTCTTTGGGGTGGAAAGAGATGGAGATATTTTCGCTTTTGAATGCCATTCATGCCATAATTTATGTTATGATTTTTCTCCTATAATATATTTTCTTGAATATGTATCTATATGCTTATAACTAATTTGCTGTATTAAATTTTGTTAAAGAAAGTCTTTTCAGGTAAAACTTCTGAAAAATTTCTCAAAATTAATTCGATTTGGATATAATTAGATAAAAGAAAAAATAAAGTAGCAGATAAAGATAAAGGAATTTAAAGTTTAATGCAAATGTTTAATTTATTTTGAAATAAACTTATTTCCTTTTTATCCATTTTGGATTTGAAAGATTGTTTAGATTAAGAAGTAATAAGTAAATGAAAAAATAAAACTTAGGAAAGAAAACAAAAAAAAAAAAATTAAAAAAAAAAAAAAAAAAATAGATGTAACTCAACAATCAGACGAAAGTTCAGTATTAAAGCAAATGTTAAAATGCAACAATACTTTTTCCTATTAATTCCTAAACTTCAAAAAATAGACAGGTTTCTGTGTTATTTCACTTGTCATCATGCAATAAAATTTAAAAAAAAAAAAAAGCACTGCCAGAGATAAGAAAGGTTGAAAATTTTGCAAAAATTGGAATAATTTTTAAAGTCGCACAAACAGGAAAATACTATGCAGACACATTAGGTTTTTTCCTCGCCACCTGAAGCAAAGAATGCAAAAATTCAGTATGCTTTCTCTGGGATTTGAACCGCGGGATATTCCATGTGCTAGCTGGATTTATTTAAATTTATGCCAATGGAGCACATAAGGGATAATGCCATAATTCCTTTTTTGTTTTTGTCCCCCCCCCCATTTAAACGGCGAGTAAGATAATTCACGAGATCCAGTCAACCTAATTGATGTAAATTATCGAGTACCGCATTTTATTTCGGGTTCACTGTAAACACTTAGGTTTCAGGCAGGAGGCTTTAATATTCTGGAGCAGGAAAGAGGAAAAATACTTACCAATAAACCGAAAGGTTATGGCTATGTGCTGTTGATGGAAACTAGACATTTCTATTCTCTCTCAGATGTGCTGTTACCATAATATAACAATTAAAATATACACAGCAGATTATTATGCCTTACTATCAACAAAATTATATGAATTGCTTGTTTGATGCTTTGCCCACTATATAGACACCTCAGTATCCTAGAACTGTTAGCTCCATAGCTCATTTTAAGTTTTTCTCGAGATTCGAACAAAGATCTTCTGATAGCTAGCTGGATTACTTAGTTGCTACCCCTTGTATTACTAGACCATGCAAGGAGAAATTTGCTATCATTGCTATAATTGAAAGTGTATTTAGCTGTTAATTCTAAACTGTTAATCACTTAAAACCAATGTTAGTACTAAAATTAAAATATTTCCTTATATAGTTTTTAAAAATTGAAATTTTGAGTTTTAAAAAATTTATTAGAATGTCAAAGTTATAATAAAAATTCCAACTTTTACAGTCTTGCTTGATCAAGAGGACGTGGTTAATCTCCAGTTAGGGTACAAGTAGGATGATTTTTTGATTAAAAGTATTTACATGGTGATAATCAATTGAGTATGGCCTTACTGCCATAATATCAGATTCGATTGTTCTCAAAATCATCTGTGTGCTGCTAATTGAAGCACAGTTTTATTAATAAGCTGTGGAAAGTTTTTTCCAGAACCAATATTTCTATTAACCTTGTTTACCTTTCCTCGTGACTTCATTTGCTATGCAGTACTTCCAAATTTAAAACTTTGCAGTTAATGAGACAATGAAACTGCAAAATTTTACTATTGACACATAACAGGGTACCTGGATTCTTGATCTTCTGCTGTATTTTATAGCATAAATGTTTATTTTATTATGGATGCATTTTATATATATATATTTTCATTTTTCCATAGAATTTCAGACCGCCTCAACAAGCAGAAATATTAGTGTGCGAGGAAATGTAAATAGAGACAATCCAAGTGATAACCATCCTGGCCCTTCACCTGAAACAGGTACATTTTTTATTTTGTCATAATTTTATGTAAGTAATTTATCCGAAAAATTCTTTTTGCTCTATGCTTCCATAAGATGATTTTTACTTCCTTTTTGAGGTAAAGAAAATATTGTAATTACAAAAAATTTTGGGAATCATATTTCAATGGAAATATCCATTTAAGTATTTTTTTATATGATATCTGTATGTGCAGTCAGAATAAAGGATCCAAACGCATTGTAAAATGGATTTTTTTCATGATGTTTGTACATAGGTAGGTATCTTTTGTAATTCAAAAATGATTAGCTCTAGAATGTAGAAATTTTGCTTATGTTTCCTATATTTATATTCAGGAAAGTTTTATAATCTTAATGCAAAAATTAAATTACAAGAAGTTGGACTCCCATGTGACGGAAATTAAGCAGGATATTTAATTTCAAAATTTTAAATTTTTTATGTCATTTCCAACTTGCCTTGAGGAGTTGGTTAATTGAGTTAGAATTATTCGAGGAAATAAGTTTCAATGAAGTGCAGCAAAAAAATGTGTATAATTTAGTAGGCCATATGAGGTAGTCATGTGATATCCACATCAGATTTTTTTTTATAAAGTACTTTTTTTTATAAAGTCAAATATTATATAAGGGGTACTTGATAAACACCGACAGAGTTAGTGTAAAAAAGTAATGAGGTTTTTCCCATCATCGTCGCCATTCTCTGAAGATGTACTCCTGAAAAGCCTATAAAATTGCATTTAGACCTATAATATTTTGATCATAAATCATCTACACCTTAATTTCATTTTCAGCTGCAGGATATAGAAAATATTGAAATCTGAACCGGTAACCAAAGCATAAAGTTTGACAGATTTTTTAAAGGGCAAAATTAAAAATTTGGAATTAACTATTATTTTAACTCTTTCGCATCGAGAGAAGGCCAAATCTGTTTTCAAACATCGAGAATGCCCGTGTACACGAGTTTTTATTGAAATGGTTTTCCTCCCACCCTGTCTAGTAGGCTGCTACAGCGTTAACAATAACCTACTTAAGTGAATTGATTACTATCTCTTGAAGGGGTTTTCAGTCGTTTCACCCATTGTGTGTAGTTTTCCCTTAGGACAGGATTGCAAATGTGAGCCTCAATAGCTTTCTTTATTTCTCCTCAGTATTTGCGTTGAAGCTAAACAAAGAGGAGCCAACCTGCATTCAAATAAAAGAGCTACTTCAGTCGCTTCAAAAGAAGTCATTGACATGTCATTTAACAGTTCGCGAAACCAATGAAGCATATACTCTGGGATGGGGGAAAGCATCAAGTAGAAGACGAACGAGGCGGTCGGGCGACCTGCCGATGTCTGAATGGCCGGGCGTCTCAGGCGTCTTCGATGCGAAAGAGTTAAGCATTTGACCATTTTGTATCATTTTGCTGTGGGACAATTTAAAAGCTAAATTCATGTGTTAAATAAACGTGTATGCTGTGTATGTTGTGTTACGCATTGAAGAACCATGAATGATCTCATTTGCAGTAAAATCTATTTGTTTAAGCTGTTAGCTGTAAATCGAAAAGTCTGCTTGTAACATCAACACCTTCAAAACTGTAGCAATGCTAATTTAGTTCTATTGATCCACTTTCTGTTGCTTATTATTAAATGATTTAATAAAAATTTTTCAATTTGATGCTTGTCTGTGGAAACTACAGGCCCACCAGTCACTGAGCTTTGAAATTTAAATGAGCCCCCCCTTCTGAAAAAAAAATGGAAACTATAGTGCTTCTGGCTGTCAGCAGTACATGGTATCAGTGATAAACACATAATAGAGGATCAATACAAAAATCAGTGTTCATGATTAATTATGTGTGCAAACGAAAAATATGTTATTCAAAAGATGACATCTGTAAGTCTTAAAGAAAATTTTGAATTGTAAAAGTTTTAATATATATGGCATAATTATTTGGAGTGTTGATTCAAAAATTGTTGTTGAAAATCATATCATGATGTTTAAATTAGTTGGAAAATTACTAGAGTATGCAATTATTATTATTAGTCCAAAGGGATTTAGTCCCGAAGGACTATTACTTTCGTTTTGCGATTTTGCGTCGGAAACACAAAAACGGCGTATCACTTTTCAAATTGTTGCCACTAAATGTTATCGCTCTGCATTAAATTTTAAAAAATAAAAAATCTGCATAAATGTATGCTTTTTTTTTTTGTTTTTTTTTGGCGTAGCCTTTCTCTTCAAAAATCGTCTGCGTGCGTTGCACGGGAAGCGTAATGGCAGACCGCACATTCAGTTGAACAATGTTAAACGAATTACGCACACTGCACATGCCCAGAAGAGAATTAACATGGTATTTAACAAATAAAGGTAACACACAAAATGTTAAATAAACGTCCCTTTGGACGTAATTTAAAATCTGAAACATTTCAGATTTTTTTTTTTTATTATTTTTTTTTTATTATTATTATTTTAATATAGAAATGAGTGAGCAAGAAATGTTGGAAGCTGCAATCAAAATGTCCATGGAATCATCATGACATGGAAATGTCCTAGTTTGCATCATGTTTATTGTAATTTGTAAAAATATTTAAATATTATTTCTGAACTTTTATAAAGATGTTTTTAAAATCAGAATTTATTGTTAATGTAATAAAAATATCTAAATTACTTCATTAATTTTGTATCAGATAATCAAGTCCATTTCATGCGTCAAAATCTATAGATTTCTTAACAATAACTTGCAGAATTTGATTTTTTCTTAATTTTCAGTTAATTTTTTAATATTTTTTAGTTTAAAAATTGTGATATGATATTTATATATGTATTTTGATGTTTCACTCATTTTAATTCTTTCTATGCATTGTACACTATGGCAAAAGTTCCCAGTCTCTGAGATATGTAAAATAAAATATGATGGAATAGAAGACAGTAAAAAGGAAAGCATGTAATTTAATATAACCAACAGGAAAGTTATTTAACAATATACTTTTAAAGTTTAATCAGAAGTGTATTGATTGATATATTGTAAAGATTCGATTTATTGATTGTTATATTGTATATTTTGGAGAAGTTATTACATGGTTAGTTTATTTAACTGAATATGAAACACCATTTGAAGGTTATCTGCTAAGAGAAAGGATGCTTTCTAAAGAAAACTGGTTCATGTAACTTATGCATGGGGAAAATCATGAGAATATTGATGTTGCCAATGTATTTTCAGGATTTGGAAACGGGTTTAATTGTCACTGTTCAGCAGTTTTATCCACTTGACTCACTGAAGAACTTCTTGATTGCTTCAAGATCATATATGCTGTTGTGTCTTTTAGGTACTTCCATAAGAGAAAATAATATTGTGTCAATACCAGACAGCAAGGAAGCGAAAATTTTTTTGAAAACTTGATTGTTAAAAATCCTTTCAGTAGCCTTATTTTGTTTGATCCATTGTTCTGTCTTGCTGATGCAAACAGCATTATTTGTCTTCCTATAGCAGTCTCATAAACTATTGCACAATAGCTGCTTACACAGTAGAAGTTATGGTATTGTGAAAGAAAATAATGTAATAGTTTTTTATATAAAATAATTGCTATTTTTTTATATGGAATAAAGCTTTGTATAACTTGCACAGATTTTCTGCTATTCATGTTGTTTTAGATGTATTAGTCTAGATGAAAAGTATGCCTCATTGGCCAAAAAATTTGTATTTATTAATTCTGAACTAGTTATAATAGTTGATACAATTTGTCTTAAACTAATGACAACAGTGAACACATTCTTAAATATCTAACAGCCTTGATTCTAGTACAACTGAATATGATCAAAACTTAGTCATTTATTGAGACATAAAGTTGCCAAATTGTATAGTCCAGTGACAGTAGTAAATGTTCTATGCACTATCACTGACATGAAATCAATAGTCTAGTGATTATGTGATAATATGTGTTTGGTTTGCAGCAGTTTAGAGAGGTGTTCAGTTTATGAAGGCACCAATCATTCTTTTTTGCTGTCTTCAGTTTCATAATACCAAATTATTTAGAGTTGAAAAACTTCTGCCAGTGTAACATTTTATCACTGAAATGCAGATCAGTGAAAAATGAGTCAGCATATCACAAAAAACTCAAAAACTGAACTGAATAAGGAATGGGAGGTTAAAATTATTAGTCAGGAAAAATTAAAAAAAAAATTACAGTCAGAAAACTCGAAGATTTCAAAAACTGTGTTGCTAAACTTGATTCTGAAAAGGTTTTCTAGTATTACACTGCCCATATATTCTTCAGTTATTTTACAGCTGTAAAGTGTTTAACCTTTTAAAGGCCAAATTCAGATCCTAGCTTATTTTCAATTACTTTTTTGTGTATTCCGCTATCCTTTAGTTTGAAAATATCAATCTTTAAAATGAAGGGGAAAAAATTAGATATGATGCTTCCAATGAGGAACATTAGCCCCTTCTGATTAAGCTCATTATACTGGTCTTAAAAATAGAATATAAGGAAACAAATTGACCAAATAATAAGCAAACTAGTAGGAAATTATGAAGGACTTATTTTTAAATTTAAACACAGATTATAATTCAGCTGAAAATTAATAAATTTAAATGAAAAAAAAGGTCCCTTTTTTTGTCTGAAAAATTGTGTAAAACTTTATTTTATACTTGTATTCCATGGTTCTTTGGAAACCAGCTTAAATGTAACTTTTTTTTTCATTTATTACATTTTAATCTTTCATTTGCTTCGTACTGAACACATCTGCCTTAAGATGTTGCTATGACCATCAGTCTTCTGCTGTGACATACGATGGTCCTATTAGAGGTCCTTTCTTTCTTCTGCTATTCATAAAAGAGCAGTTGTAACATCTTGATAGAACTCTAAGTGAGTGAGCTAGTTATTTTTTCTGCGAGTTGCTGCAAGTAAAAGCTATCCAGCTACAACAGCCATATTCAGTACATTTGCAAATAAATTCTACCACAATTTCGTATTGTGAAGTTAAGAAACTGTAAATGCTCAACATTATATATAACCGGTCAACTCGACTCATTGCAGAATTATATTTTTGAATCAAATTGGTTGTTGTATATTCAGTTTTTTCCTTTGTTGATATCTTTTAGTTAATTAGATGAGAGGAATAATTTAAAGAAACAATCACTACAGAATTAGCATTCCAACAGCACATGAATACCGATAATACAGATCCATCACATTTATGTCAAATGAATTTTTTTTTTTTTAATCTCTTTAAAAGGCATCAGTTTAAGATAGTTTTGCAGCTTTTTTGTTTTTATTTGCAAGTTCCTTCCTCAAATCATAAGAAGTGAAAAAAATTATCAAATAAAATATATTTACTTGGAAAGGGTTAGTTACAACTGACAGAATGTTATTGACAATCATAGTACCAAAAGGTGCTGTACCATGTATACCAAGTGCCTAGAACCAAGAGATTCCCTTTCTGAAATGTAAGATTTTCCCTTTCCGAGAAAATGTAAGAAAAAAAGTGTCTTTTTATTTTTGATAAAAACTCACAATAAGGGGATTTCCGTCTTTCACAGAATAATAATTACTAGCCAGTGTTCCCAGTTAGAAACTTGGGAATTTAATGAATTATAGCAAATGCATTTCGTATTAATATTATATTTTATGTTTTTTTTAGTAAAATGGACCTTTTTAACTATGTTTGCTGTTTTTTAGAAATATTAGATCATTTTCAGTTTTACATGAATTTTTAGATTTTACCCTATGAATGACAAAAGGGGGGGGGGCATTTTTTCTGAATTTCTGTGCATGGCCCATTTTGTATCTGAAAGCTGACTTTTAGATTAAGAAATCAAGCTATCTTTCATGTATAAATGACAATTCTTTTGAGTCAGTGTGAATTAAATTTTATTTTGAAATGAATTTTAAATTTGATGTTTCTAATTAGGAAAATTGGCCTGGTAAAGTTAACGTCACCGTACGCATGTTCTTCTTTAGTGTCTGTTGTTACTTTATCATAAATTTATAAACAAATTTCATATAATACTAATGCAGAACATATTTCTAAATAGACAAATACCGTATATTCCGACATATAACACACACCTATAATATCAAACTACATTTTAAAATTTTTAGGTAAATTCACCATATAACGTGCACCTTTTTCTTTGTGAAGAAACTGAAGGATACATGTGTGATGCTCTTTTATTTTGAAGTCATTCATTCGAAGATTTCCCCCAGACTTTTGAACAATGGTATACTGAATTGACAAGCAATAACAGGAACAATATGTGTGTGGGGAAGATCCTTGAGGCAATAAATAATTCTGTAAGGAAGGTGTGTTGTAATTACTGTACATGTGTACAAGATTGTTCTAGGGTTTCGAGAAGAGGGGGTCATAATTTGGGGTAAAAATGCACTTCTGACCCTAATGAATTCGCAGAATTAGGAGTCAAATATTCTATCTTTCTATCTATTTTGAAATGAACATCGAAGGCTTTTGTAAATTGCATTTGCTTTAGTTAAAATACAGTTGATCTAGTGTTCCTTTTAGTAGTAAATATGGCTGCTGTCAAAGGAAACAAACACAGTGCTGGTTTCAAATGCAAAGTTATTCAGTTTTTTGAAAGAAAATGGAAATCGTGTGGCAGCAAGTATGTTTGGTGTTAGTGAATACTCTACATGTGAGTGGAAGAAAATGAAATCACAATAATTAATATGCCAAATAATAAATATGTTTTGTGCATAGGGGAGTAATGAAATGGCTTATTGCAGAAGAAATTGTAGTGAACTAGGTCTTGGAACAATAGTAACAAGAAACAACATACATTTATTTGCCTTAAAGTGAAAAACAGAAAGCAAATGAAAGTGAAAAGTTTAAAGTATTTTTGAGTTGGTGTAGTCTTATGGCATGGAATAATTTATTTCTATGAAAAGAAAAAAATAGTTTCACAAAGCTTTTCAAAAGATTTGGACAAATTGTAAGTTTCCAGAAATATGTGATTGACTTATGACAGCAAAAAATTTTCTTTCATATATTAGAAATATGTATGTGACTGCAGTAATGTTTAATGTGATGGGAAATGAAGAAATTAATGTGAAAGGAACAAAAATGATTCGCATAAAAACAGTAGGTCACGAAGTCTCATCTCGCAATAGTGCTTTCCAGCTTAGTGGATGATACAAAATTAAAACCCATGGTTATTTTTAAAAGAAAGATGATGCCAAAATGTCATTTCCAAAGTGGTATTCTTATTAATTTTTAGAGAAAGGATGTATAAACCTTTAACTTGGGACATGTTCAGATCAAATCTGATGAATAATATGAAGAAATTATTGAAAGAATATATTACAGACGTTGCTGTTATTCCAGGCAGATTAATACCATTAGTTCAGTCTTTATATGTGAGTATCAATAAACCTTTCAAAAAAAATTTAAAATGACAGTGGAATACATGGATGTTAGAAGGTGGAAAAGTATTTTCAAAACGAGGCCAAATTTGTCATACCAGTTTGGAAATGGTGTGTGAGTGGGTAAAGAAAGCATAGAATGAAATTAAACTCGATGCAATTCTAAAATTGCTTAAAAAATGTAGTATTTCTAATAATTTATATAGACCAGAAGATGGTTATTTATTTATGGATCATAGTAACAATGATAGCAAAGTAGATATTTTAAATTCACAGATTTGCTGAACTTGAAATAGCATATCAGTATTTTTTGTAATGACTCCTATCCTTTCTTTTATAAAGCGAATATTTTCTATTTTTAAAATATGAGTTTCTGCTTCAAAATAAAGGATAGCATATGATTGCTTATTTTTAGAAGTTCTGAATATGCAAACCTAACACATTCCTGATTTTTATTTGTTCTTTCATAGTGAACTGCTTGTGAGTTGAGTTTATTTAGAATGTTTTATAGTTAATTTTTTCAGAATTGCTTTGCTTCACAGTCACTGCAATATTGATTGACTGGCAGTCTTTCTAATTCAAATTTCTATCCTGAGTTACATGTACAATTGTATAAGTAACTTTTTTTATTAATAATCCATTTATTATCCCATTGAAAGTTATTTTTATTTTAGTATTTTTACTACAGAAAAGCAAAGATAACAGGATTTTGTTACTAAGCTTGGTTTTTAGAAACTATAAAAAACATGATTTGAGGGGGGGGGATTCTCTCTCTCTTTTATATTTTTATTTTTTATTTTATTTATTTTTTTTAAGAGCAAAAATATTGTACTTATTGATGGTAAGCACGGGTTCTTATTTACTCCTGTATTGCTAAAATTGAAAGATTTAAAAAAAAAAAAAAACTAATAACTGTATAAAAATTTAAATATAATTAGTTTTATTAATTACTACTTATGTTGTAGTGCACATTTAGCACTCATCTGCAGAGTGTTAAAAACTAGCATTACATTTTAGATAATTGCATATTTTAACATTTGACATTGAAATAGTTATCTGACAGTATGAAAGTTGTGACATTTGGTAATCAAGTGATTAAATTAATGTTCAAACCGGTGTAATCTTCCAAATGAGTGTCTGCCTAATAATTGTATGTTTTGTTATTTAAATACTTTTGGTTCTGTGAAAAATTATAAATCTTCCATTTCAGTGTAATTATTTCACATGCAATGCCAGTTGGCATTCCAGGTTATTAGTGTTGTTTGATCTATATTTTAAAACCAGTTTAAAGCTTCTCTTGTTTTGAATTATATGGTTATTTCTTCTTTGACTACTAGTATTAATTTATTTGAAATACTCCCTCATGTTATTTTTATAGAAATACAAATAACTTTTGTTAAACTATTCATTATTTTTCTTAAATTTTATCATATTTACATGTAAAGTTTAATGAATTGTTATGTTGTTAGAGTAAGTTGGAATATGTTCTTTTTGTGATACTCTTTGTGATTTATTTACATTATTAACACTGTTAGATAGATATTCTTACTGTGAAGGATGGCTGGTTAGTGTACATAAAAATGGGTTATAACCATCCATTTTATGTTGTTATTTAGAATATAAAGCAATATAATAAAATGTCAAACAGTGAAATTATGTCTTTTATGTAGTGAAATAATTTGATTACAAGTTAACATCTTTAGCAATGATGTGATGCAACAAACTTTCTGCAAGTTTTTCAATTTTTAGCTGATATAAAACAATGTATAGATAATGTATATTTTTGAAAACATTGCATTTGTGTGCATTTTGTGAGTGCCCATAGTGTTTATATTTACATTTGTTATGTAGTTATTTCTCGCAGAATGCCTAATTTGCATCCAAAGTCGTTGTTGTTCAATTGAAGTTTATGTTCATTTGCATTAGTAGAGGATAAATTCTGAGAGCAATATGAAATGTCTGTTGGTGCTATAGACCATATATGTTTGTTTAATCAATATTCTAAAATACATTTTGAAATAATGAAAGATAATTGTTTCAAGATAATGATTATATCTATTTCAAATATATAGCCTTGACCATGTAATGCACATAACAAAAACACCATGGGCGCTCATACAAAACTTTAAGCAAATCTTGAAAAAATATCAGGAATCTATAAATAGTGTTAGGAAATCATGGCTGGTAATAATAAATTTTGTTAACTTTGGTATCAGCTGCAATTCTGCAGGATTTCATTTGGCCATTTCTGATGTATGTTGAGAACATATTAATGAATAATTTGTATCTAATCAAGTCTGCCAAAATGTGACACATTGTAGAAAGCATTATTTAACTTTCACAAATGGAGAATTCATTTTGATCAGCTTAAAGAAGTCTTAATCATTTATAATGAAAAGTTTTTAAATACTTTAGTCTCTATATTAAAAAAGTACCTACAGATGCTTCCTTTATATATTATGTAAAATAATTTGAAATCATTTTTTATTATATTCTATTTACTATTTTTAGCATTTTAATTAAAGCGCATTTATTGCTACATTTTTTAAGATACTAAAGCATAATAAAATAGTTAATAGTTTTTTTGGGAGGAGCGAGACTGCATGTTGATGCCATATAAAAACTCCAAATTGACTTTAATTTACTTTATATTTCTTGATTCTGATTATTGAACTTTGAGTAACATGATTCTGATGTAAAATATGTCTATGTTTAGTTAGATATTCTAAATTTTATGGTCTATGCCTAATTTCATTTTGTGAAGTCTGAAGTGGATTAAAAGAATTCAGATCAAATAAAATTTTGTAAGAAAAATGCTGAAAATCACTAGGAGTGGGGGGAAGGGAATTTGCACAATTTAAGTTGCATTAACTCAATAAATTTAATTTATTGAGAAATATTGAGGAAGGAAGATTGTGTGATTTACTGGGAGATGTGATAAAAAATTGGGTTTCTCTCAAAACCATCAGAGTTGGCAGCTGTGTTAAATATTTTTAATGACTAATGTAGTTTATTTAAAGAAATGCTCATTCGCTCATTACCATGCACATGTCCTGGAGCTTTTCATGATGGAATGTATATGAACTGACCTGTATTTTACATAATAGTAGAAAGTTCATATAGTTGAACTGTTTTTATCATGGATAAAACTACCAGTTTGTTATATTGTTCATTTGTCTATGTTGAGTCAATTTTTGTGTATTTGTGATTTAAAAAAAAAGAGATAATATTCAACAATCCTACTCGAATCAGTGGCAAATTTAAAATGGCAATAATTATCAGTATGTTTTTTACAGTTTCTTGCATGAAATCCATGATGTACCTTTCTATATAATTCCCACATAGTCATTTGTGAGAATAGTGCATAAGAACTTAGTTATGTATAGAAAAGAAATTGTTATGTAAAATATTCTTCAAACTATGCAATTTACATATACTATCATCTGTTAATAGTACAAAATATATTTATAAATATCTTTACTGTTTCCTGAAATCTGTTTTGCTCTAATGAAAAATTTAAATAAAATTTTATTAAATACTTACTGTTTTCTTTGTAATTAAAAATTATTACTTAAAGCCTTACTCAAAACCTATTTTACATAATGCATTAAAATTCATATTTATTGTTCTCATTTTAAATCTCATAACTGATGTTTTTATCGAATTACTGGATAAAAATTTTAAGTGGCCCAATTATATGTTAAAAAATATAGTTAAAGCACTATAGATTTTAAATAATGAAAAAAGTTCATATTTTTTAAGAAATATATATTACATTTCCATATTTAGAGGAAAAACGTTATTTAAAACCATATTTAAAATTATACAAGATGTATTCAGAAGTAAAATTGCATTTGGCAACATTTTTATTTCCTTGTATGAAGTAAAGGATGCATTGTAAATACAAAAAATTTCAGTTATGTTTAAAAGGAAATATCCATTTTGTCTATTTTGCATGACGTCTGTGCATACGGACAGAATAAAGAATTTGATTCCAAAACGGATTGTAAAATGGATATTCTTGTTACATTTGTACGTGTGTAACTCGCAAAACAGGAAAACAATTGGCCGTAGAGCATTGAAATTTTAGTACGGGATTGCTATAACATCTAGTTGTGCACCTTCCTTTTTTATTGTAATCGGAAGTAACAAAAGTTTATATATATGTGGGTGAGGGTTGAAGGTGATATCTTTTAGTAAATTACACTTCCACACCACAGAAACATTTAATGATATAAAGAAAAAGCTATACAGATTGAATTATATAACAGTGCCTTCTCGCGCTTGTTAGATACAAACACAGATCTGCATCAGTTTTATTATATTAAATAGCCGCTCGACGCCTACTCGCGCTCGCTACCATTGTCACCACCTTCGCGCGATTCTCTGACATCCTCGTCTCCACCTCGCTCTCGCTGCAGACGCACAGATGATGCCCTCTGATGGCTATGGAACTTGGGAATCCCACAGCTCGGCGATCCTGACTTTGTGTTCGGCTTCGAAAACACGGATCAGCGACACTGGTACATCAAAACAGAACCTGAAACTAGATTAAAAAAAAAAAATACAAGTGAGGAGGAGCCGCACAGTCCTAAGCAGGAATAGTTCAGTTTCATATGATCAGCTGCCGTAGTTGTACAGCCAGGACCTTCATGTTGTCCTACTTTTTCCACCTGGTACCGGTCTTTGCCTTTTCTCGCTGTTACACGATATGGACCGAAGAACTTTGGCCTTAACTTTGGACCACCTCCATACTGTGCTCTTTCTATGGCCACTAGATCGTCCACGTTGTGTATACCTGTGCCTTTTTTCTCTTCTTGTTATACGTTCTTTTATTCTCTTCCTGAATTTTTAGGATGTTTTTCATTGCTTCGTCTCTCATATCTTCTCGATCTTTCATCATAAGATTTGTTTCGTCTTCTTCGAGAATTTCAATAATCTTTTAAGTCCTCTAGATTTCTCATTTTAATAGTGAGAAGCTCAAAAGAGGAGCTCTTTGTGCTGCTGCTCTTAGAGCTGTTTAAGATCCGTTGTACATCTCCAACGTATTTGTACCACTTGGTAGGATCATCTATGGATAATTTCCATAGGACTGGAATCAGCTTCAGATGAATTCTTTCCACCTGTCCATTCCCTCTAGGACCGCCTGTAGTTGTAAATATATGCTGGATCGTTTCTTGTCTATACTCTTCAAAGTCTTTGGACGTAAAAGCCGTACTTTTATCACTTATTATTCTTGAAGGATTACCGAAAGTTGATCGTTGTAGTTTCAGCTTCTGCAATGCCTCTTGAGCTGATGTAGACTTTACTGGATAGAGCCACACGAACTTTGTAATGCATCAACGACGATCAAGATATGATTATAGTTATTATTTGTCGAAGGTAATGGTCCTATAAAATCAATGCGAAAAGTTCTCAACGGAATATTCTCCTTTGGTATGGGATTCAGCAACCCTTCGCCTTTACTTCGTTTTTTGTCGCACAAAATACACTCTACACAATTCGAAATAACTTGTTCAATTCGTCTTCTAAGGTTAGGAATATAAAAGTCCATTTTCAGCAAATCTTCCGTTTTAGACACGAAGTGTCCCTAACTCGCGACCGCTGTCGAACTTGTATAATACACTACTCTTCACTAGGAAATCTTCCTTTAGTCCTTGCTCGATTAGATTCGAGCAAGTGGAGACGCTCATCGCTTTTTTTGTGCAGCTGCAATTGTGGCTGTAACTTCTTCCCCCTAAGAATAGGTAACCATCATGACTGCATTTCTACTTAACGCGCCCACGAGCTTCATTTGCTGCCCAGATCTGTGAACAATTTCATAGTCAAATTCTAGAAATAATGCCCATCTCGTCACTTTAGTAGTTAAATCTTTCTTGAATCTGCGATGCTTTTCAAAAGCATCGCAGTCGGTAATTATTTGACCTTAGATCTCGAAAGGTAATTTCTGAATTTCTTTAAAGCTTTCACTATAGCTAAAACTTCGAGCTCATAACTAGACAGCTTCTAAACATACTTTTAAACATAACTCATAACTAGACAGATTCTAAAAACATCCTAAAAATTCAGGAAGAGAATAAAAGAACGTATAACAAGAAGAGAAAAAAGGCACAGGTATACAACGTGGACGATCTAGTGGCCATAGAAAGAGCACAGTAGTTGCAGGCTAGTTTTTTTACTCATGAAGTAAATGGGGTGTAATTGCCCATCATCAGACTTTTGTAGCAAAACAGCTCTGAAAACACGACTGCTTGCGTCTGTATGCAATTCTAGCGGTGCTCCTTGTTTGAAAATATGCAAAACAGGACTTGTCGATAAAAGTTCTTTCAATTTGTTAAATGCATCTTTTTACTCAGGCCGAAATTTGAATTCTACCCCGTTACGAAGATCACTTAGCGGTTTCGCTATTTTTGAATAGTTGGCAATAAATTTCCTAAAATATCCCGTCAGACCCAAGAAGCTCTGAATCTGCTTAAGGTTTTTGGGCTCCGGGAAATTTTGAACGCCCTTTGTTTTTTCAGAAGAGGGGCGAATTGTACCATCTTCAATGACATACCCGAGAAATTCTATTTTTCCTTTTAAAAACTGGCATTTTTTTAAATGAATCTCCAAACCGTAAGCTTTGGCTGTTTCTAAAACGCATTTTAACTTTTCTAAACCTTCTTTCTCATTTCGCGCTGGAATAATAAAATCGTCTATGTAAGCAACAACAGTGTCATCCCGAATAAATCTGTAAACACATTATGAATAAATCTTTGGAACACATTCGACGACGTGCACAAACCAAAAGGTGCTTTTAGGAATTCGTACAAACCTGCATGTGTAATGAATGCCAAATATTTAGTGCAGTTTTCCTCCACAGGAACATGAAAAAACCATTTTTTAAGTCTAACGTCAAAAAAAAAACCTTTGCTTCACCCAAATGATCTAAAATCTCTTCTACTTGTGCCATGGGAAAAGAATCCTTTACTATTTTTTTATTTAATTACCTGAAGTCTACACAAAACAATTGGCGAAGCATTTTCTGAACAAGATGGCTTTATAATCCCATCCCCTAACCAGTCGTTTCTTTGGTCATCCACGATTTTTTGGTCAGCAAAAGGAATTCTCCTCGAACGCTCAGAAACTGGTATTTCATCTTTTAGTATTACTTTCAGTTTTAAATCTGTACTATGCGGTTTTTCTCGTGGTTTATATTCTTTAATAAGAGTAGAAACAGTATTGCGTAATCCTTGGTCCGTAATGTGCGTTAAATCTATTTCGCTGTGTCCTTCAATGGCTGCAGAAATAAAACACAAAAAATTCCTTTCCGAAGCGACGGAATCATTTTCACATTTCGTAATCATCACCCCGTAACCTTTCCAATCTTGACGAGGGAAGATGCAATCCGTTATCACTCAATCCAAACACCTTTTTTTTAGATGATTTTTCTTCCTTACGGTTAGGACAGTTTTTCGCAAAATGAAACAATGCACCTTTACTCCCGCATACATAGCAAGTACGTTCTGACTTACTATTATTTTGATTTACGACTTTGCACCCTGAATCCTTCGAATTACTCAGAGCTTTTTTAAGATGGTTTTTGGAAATATTAAACCTTTTATTTTCTAGCGTTTCGATTCGCGCGTTACTGATATCAGCTAAAGACTTACCCCTGGATGAATAAAATTAATCACATTCTCTACCCAATTGATTAGGTGGGAACCAACTTTAACCCTCTCGAACATTAATATGCTCCTTTGTTTTATAATCAAGCGTTTCATACAACTAATCAGATACAATGAGATCACACAATTTCTTAAAATCATCAGCTTCTCTTGACCAACAATAATAATCGAAAGTTCCACCGAGTCGAGATGCGAACTGAATATGCGACTCAGGTGAATGTCTCTGAGCACTTTTTAAATTATTCCAACATTCACGCGGTGTCGGCTGAAATTCCTTCAAGATTAGTGCTTTTAATTTATCGTAATCCGGGATTTCCTGTTCAGAAGCATACGTTAAAACATGATTAGATTTATCACCTAATAAATTAATCAACTGGTACACTTTTAGTAGTAAAGGCTTTTTCAGGCGATTGAAAAATCAAATGCAGAGCTTCCGGTCTCTGAGGACAGTTATAGTTAGTGTTTTAACTTTTTTGATGATATTCTCTAAACTTCGCGATGCTGGTTCAGAATCTGTAAGAACAGCACGATTTGCATTTTCACCGGCCAATTGTAACTTCAGATTTTGTAACTGGATGTCCTTCTCAAGTTGAGTTAATTTAAAATTTTCGTACTCTAATTTTGACTGCTCTACTGTCACTTTGTTCTTTCGATCCTCTGCAACAGCTTTAATAATTCCACGAACAAATTCAGGATCAGTTTTATAAATAACTAGCATTCTCAATAACAGTTTTGATTTTGATGACTTTAGCTTCAGCCGGCACTGTTAGGCCTAATTCTTAGGCGATTATATTCAAGTGTCGTTTTCTGATATTATTTAATACACTCATACTTACAATAGTAAATTGAAACAAAATAATGATTTACGTTGCTTGTTTCTTGGTCGGAACTCGGACTAGGCCCCAGATTTTCTGTGGGTGGGGATTGAAGGTGATATCTTTTAGTAAATTACACTTCCATACCTTTTCCACGCCACAGAAACATTTCTCCTTCTTATTCCACTTTGTGAAGCTCGGCTTCCCTTCGGCGCCTTGTGCTCCTACGCATGCGCAATGCTACTTCCAAAGAAAAAATAAAGGTATGGACGCATTCTCTCCACTCCAGAGTCCCGTAATAATCCTTATTTTGCGATATAAGTAATCAAGAATTCGGTGTGCATTTGATGATAAAGTTTCCTAAAATTTGGTATCGCCAGGGATTCTTATTGCAGTGAGCCAACAAGTCGGCCAAAAGATATATATCTCCAATTTTAATTTTTTTTAACATTGCGCGTCTGGCTTCCTGGTATTTTTTGCAGTGAAAAATAACATGTCCCGTGTTGTCAATTACTAAACATTTATCGCGGTAGGGAGAGTTAATCTTCGGTATTTGTAACGGAGCAGTTTTGTATCTAACAACTGCAGTCTCGCTTTGCTGATCGCAGTCTCCATTGCTCTACTGATATTCAGTCCTTTGCTCCACTCTTTAAAAACGTCACAGTAACTAAATCTACGCCCTGTGTTGGAGGTAAGCCAGCTATTAACTTGCTCATATTTGATGGCCCTTGTGAGGAAACTGCACGCATCTTATACTGAAAGAGAATTTTCCTTTTGGGCGATTTCTCCTTTTGCCATCTTGTGTGCATATTTGTTCAGTGCTACGCCTTTATGGCCCGGAACCCAGACGATATCGAGAGAGCGAAAAGCTTTTATTACACCATACAACTTTAGAGAATTGGACTTCTTATGATCACAGTCTATAGCTTTAATTACAGACATGCTGTCCGTGAGGATAATGACTTTGTCGCTTGTATTTAGTTTTCCTAAGAGCTTCCAGAGAGACGCTGGTTAACAATCACCGTTTCCTTGCCTATTGCTGCAATTCTCCGGTGCTGGATTTGGAAGCATCCGTCGCGAATACCTCGTAACCTCTTTTAACATAATCATCGATTACGATACTTGAATATTGTTGCCCCTCCCTCTCTGGAATATTTTTGCTCTGAAACTCATACTCGTTTATTTTTATTCTGAGATTAACTTCTGAAAAGTTCTGCTCATTGGTGAAACAGATAATGCTGTTAAACTCTAAGTTAAGTTTGGTGAGCTTGTCTTTGATAAATTGAGTGATGGGCTGTTTTCGCAGTCTGCTCCACTCGTATTTGCAATTTTGTAAACACGTTTTCAAGTTTTCTGCTATCGAAGATGCCTTGGAGAGAGCTATATTTCTTATTAAGAATTTTGTAGCAGCTATCCGCATCCTAGTCTTTAATCTGAATTCACCAGCTTCTACGTAAAGGAGAGGTAAAGGGGTGCTGATCAGGGACCCCATAGCAAGGCATGATTACAGAGTGTGCTTAGTTTTTTTATTTTGGTATTCGATGTGGACATGAGAAGGCAGCTACCGTACTCAATCTTTCCCCTTATGGTCGCACTTGCGGTTTTGATTAGATCAGTTTTCCTGTCGCCCCACTTTGGGCTGCCTACAAGCTTAAATGCATTAAGCATCCTTTACAATTTGGGGATGGTTTTTCTTACACGAGTATTCCAGCTTAGCTTATCATCAAACCACAGACCTAAGATTTTGAGTTCATTCTCCATTGGAATATTGATTCCATTTAGCTTCAAAGAACCCGATTCTCTTCCCTTCCTTCCTCCAAAGAAAATAGATTTGCTTTTATCTGGCGATATGCTTAAGTTCCATTCATTAGCCCAGAATTGCATCTTAACTAGGGCACGTTACAGTTTACTAAGAACCTTGGTATGAGAGCTGTATGCACAGTAGAGAAATATATCATCTGCATACACAAAACATTCAACATCGGGTGGGATGAGGTCGTACATGTCATGCATAAAGATGGTGAAAAATATTGGCGATAAAATACATCCCTATGGGACGCTGTGCGCCATCTCGTGGCTTTCCGACAGAACTCCTCTCCACTTTACTCTTATAGTTCTTTCTCTGATTTAAAAAATTTTTAATTCAAAGTATGCCATTCCCCTTGACTCCAAATTGCATAATTTTATAAAGCAGACCGTCGATCCAAACCGAGTAAAAAAGCGGCTTTAAGGTCAAGCGCAACCAGCTGTACCTTGTTTCCTATGATGCAAGATACTGCTGTAGATTTTGTTGAACAAGACCATGCAACTTCTATTGGGAAGGAACCCATAATGCTGCTCTGAAAGTTTTCCGCTCTCCTGAATTCTCGGGAGCAGCCTGTTTAGCAACATTTTTTCCATTACCTTGGCCAAGGTTTGTGTCAGAGAAATTGGTCTGTGGGCAGAAATCTAAGAGCTGTCCCTTCCAAGTTTTAAAAAAGGGATTACCAGTGCCTCTTTCCACTTTTTGGGAATCTGTCCCGAGTACCATGAGTTATTACAAGCTTTCAGTAAGATCCATTTGCTGTCTTCATCTAAGGACGTAATGACAGTTCTTGTGAGTCCATCTTGCCCTGGTGTTGAGTTTTTGAGGTTCTTAATGGCTTTCTCAAGTTCAGTTCTGGAGAATGGTCTATTGAAGCTGCTGTCGTCCTTGCTTAAATCCAAGGGTAGGTGTTTGCAGCTAGAGGCTTTAGCGTTGTGTTTAGCAAACATGTCGCATTGCTCTTTAGCGATCCAAATGAGGTTTCCAGGCCGATTTAGAATATTCTGCGACGACTGATATGGAATATCGTTTTTGCGAAGGTTCTTTAATATCCTGAAGACATTTTCATCCTTGCTAGCATACTTGAGTATAGTTTCTCACTGCTGCCTTTTTTTTTTTGGCTTTTATGGTTTTTTTAGGTTAGCATTCCACTCCTTATAAGAGATCCAAAATTTCTTAGAGAAGTAAGTTCTGGCTAATCTGAGATATTTGCGTTTTTGTCGCAAAATAAAGTTGCATTCAATGCCCCACCATGGGCTGTTACCAAGTTGTTTAACCACCTTAGTCATGTTCCTATTTTTTGCTCTATTCAAGATATTATTAATGTTCTCTAAATTCCTTTCCTTTGAGGGCAGAGAACTCTATCGTTCCTACTATCTGAGCTATAATTCTTCCAATTGCAGAATTTGAAGATCCTCTTATTATCCACAACAGGGACATTATTATCCACAAGATAGATCCTAATTGGGTAGTGATCACTGCTCACTGCTTTAATAGTATTCCAGTTCGCTGAGCCCTACAGGTCAGCTGGACATAGAGCGAAATCAATGTAGGATTCCGCCCCACTCGGGCTCACATGTGTAGGACACCCGTTGTTAAGTATGCAAAGGTTGTTGTTATTGCACCATTACAGCAAAGCTTTACCTCCTGTAGAAAGTTTGTTCGAGCCCCATGCAGGCTTATGACTGTTGAATTCGAAAAAAATTACGTATCTGTCTGGTAACGTAGCCAGCACTCTGCCCCAATCTTGCTTACAGAATTGGCCGTTAGGGAAATAGACATTTAAAATTGATAAAACAAAACCATTTGCACTGATGTCAACTCTCATTATTTCATCCCCTGCAATTTCGTAGCTATTGTCCTGTACCAATAAACTGACCCATTCTTCCCTGATAGCAGTTATGAGGCCACAGCTTTGGTGGGAGCAATTTCTGTCTTTTCTGTAGATAATCTTCTTTGGTAAACGAAAAACATGTCGGCTAGAAAGCCAGGTCTCCTAGACAACTAAAATATCACAACGAAACTCTTTCCAGTCAACAATAAAATCTCCCTGATTGGAGATGCTCCTTGCATTCCAAGAACAAATAATCTGCCCCAATCGAGCTGGATGAAAAACAAAACGGAAAGAGAAAATAAAATAAAAAAGTGCAAAAATTAAAGCTTTCCCACTAACCTTTTCCAGTTTTTTAAGCTTAGTCAAGTCATGCTTGGTTTGGTAGCAAGCCCTGCTGGGTGAATTTTAGTAAAAGATTTCGCTCCCTTGCTTCTTACAGAATCTGTTACTATGCTTGAAGTGTCTGAGTCCTCTGCACTATCTAATTCAAGGGCACGTTTACCACTCTGCTTGTCTTTAATTAATTTTGACAGTTCACTTAGCTTTATAGCAAATTTTTCTTGTATTTTTCCAATCGTTGTTTCGTATATTTTAGTTTGTTCTAGCAAAATTCTTTCAAAGTTTGCCGCTTGTTGTTTTAAGACAGCTTCAAAAGTGTTCTGAAGAGTAGCGATTAATGGTGTTACCACCTTCAGGATTTCCTCCTTTGCCAAACTTGACGACTGGGTTTCAACCACTTTTGCATAGGTTCGATTGCTTTCAATAGTTCTTGCTTCTGCGATAGAGACGTGAAAGCCTGCACTGTATTTAAAGATTTTACTCTCTTCTTTATACTTCGGAAAATCCTTTGAGGTGGCTTCGTGGTCGTTGTTACATAAAGCACACTTGACTAGCTGGCTTTGACACTGCTCTTTTTTGTGGTTATCACCACATCTGCAACACTTAATTTGTCCTCTACAGGTTCCTTTATTCCATGTCCAAATTTCAGGTACTGTGAACATTGTCTCGGGTTATCATAGAATCCCTTTACTCTTTGTCTGGTCAGCCAAATTTTTATCAAAATTCTCTGGCTAAACAGCCAGAGAATTTCATAACTTGACTAAATGCTTATTTTGGTTCTAAAGAAACAGTATATTTATTTTATATAACTCCCATACCTGTTTGCAACATATCAATTACTTTTTTGACATAAAAATAATATTAACAAGACTTTTAAGAAATAATGCTTACACAACGCTTATCATAATACACTCCAAGTAACAACCTATCAGAACTCAACTCGCTGTTGCCACGCAGTGAATCTTAATAACTACGCAAAAACATTACATTATGTTGCCAATTAGAAAATCTTAATAATTATATAAAAACATTAAACGATGTTCCACTGCAAATCCATAACAACAGCTGGTTACAATTCTAACGTCTTAAAATTCGAAGATACACTCTTAGACAAAACAAAAACGATGCACCACGACGCACCGAGAACATATAAAGCAATTTGGACACAAATTGATATGCACACAGGTTTCGACGGAAAATGCAAAATTTTACATTTTGGTTGCCAATGAATGAGCGGTTGTCGCTACAGCGCAACTGGCAAGATATATAAGAGGAGAAATTAGGATTCCAGGTCATAAATTCTTCACCAATTTTCATTCCGTGTACTCTGGTAGACAGTAACTATGCCTGACATACAGGTGCGCGAACGATATGCACAGATGTCAGAGTTTCAGAGAGGTCGTGTAGTTGGGCTCAAAGAAGCCGTTGGTCTTATCGGCGAATAGCTCGACATTTGAGCAGGAGCGATGCCACTATTAGACGATGTTGGCAGAAATGGGTGAACCATGGCCGCCCACAGCGTCAAGAAGGAAGCGGTAGGCCTAGAGAAACGACAGAACGTGAAGACCGAGCAATCGTCAGAGCGGCACTCACAGCTCCAGATGCATCATTATCATCGATTGTACGTGCAACTAGTGCTTCAGGGACCGCAAGGACCATTCATAGACGACTCACAGAACGGGAGCTAAGGTCAGGGCGCCCCTTGTGCCGACTATCATTGACCTCTGTACAACGTTAAGCCCGTTTGCAGTGGTGTCGGGCTCATTCGCACTGGAATGTCACTGACTGGAGTAGAATAGTCTTCAGTGATGAGTTCCGCTTTGAACTGACCCCGATGACCAGCGAAGGCGAGTCTGGAGACACCCCGGACAGAGGTGTGATACCAACGTGTGTCTTCCGGCAGACAGGCCGACAACCAGGAGTGATGGCCTAGGATGACATTTCATTCCATAGTAGGAACCCTTTGGTTGTCATCCGTCGCAACCTTACAGCACAGCGGTGCGTCGACGAAGTTCTAAGGCCCGTTGTGTTGCCCTTCATGTCACGCTACATTGGGCTTACATTTCAGCAAGATAATGCCCGCCGCCACACTGCACATGTTTCTACTGCTTGCCGAACATTACCGTGGCCAGGAAGGTCGCCAAATCTCTCTCCTATTGAGCACGTTTGGAGCATTATGAACAGGGCTCTCCAACTAGCTGAGGATGTTGACGATTTGGACAGAATTTGGCAGATATCCCTCAGGAGGACATCCGCAACCTTTATCAATTTTTGCCAAGCCGAATAACTGCTTGCATAAGGGCTGGAGGTGGACAAACGCGTTACTGACTTTTTCACTTTGTGAAGTTCTATCACTTCAATAAATCATCCAATTTCTCTCAAACTGTAATCATTTGTTTTTCTGTACATGAACATCACTTCTACCGATTTTCGTCTCATTCGGGTAACTCTTTCTTGGTGCGTCGTTTTTTTTTGTCTAAGAGTGTATGTTATCCCTGCCCTCTTTAAAGCTATCCACATATGATTGAAAAGCAAGTGTACAAGATGCAGTTTTCTAGAGTAACCAACGCAAATGCATGGGATTCCGAAGCGAAAGCCTGCCACATCGGCATGTTTTCGATAGTAGACGGAGCAGATATCCTTCAGACTCTTCCCGAAAACTAAGCTCTATCCGGCGCATTGGAGTTGCGTTTTGTCCAGAAGTGTTTAAATGCTATAATAAGCTTTAGTCAAAATCTTGCCCACGCAAGCACTCCAAGAGCTTGCAACAGATTTTGAAAAACTGTCTCATACCGCCTTTTTGTACTGCCTATCTGAAACAAGGGAAATCCTGTCCCTGCAGTACTTCATCGATGGCATGCAGGATCCTGAGATATAGAAAGCGCTGAGAATGGCGGATGTCAAGGATCTAAAGAGCGCGTTAGTACGCCATGAAATTCGAGGCAGCAGAGTAAGCAAATCATAGAAACCGCCATCTAGTCAGAACTCCTCAAGTCGAGGAGCCGGTGGTTCAAGTGACCGCTCGTCTAGAAGATTTAACCAGGCAAGTCATGCTTTGAGACGAAATAGAATTGACAAGAAACCGACCTTAAAGTGCCGGAACTGCAGAACTTCCCAAAGCACGGAAAATAAAAACGCTCCCGGGTAAGGACGCAGGAAACAAATTAATAGCCCTCTCGCGGAGGGGAGTTTACCAAATAATGAGAAGCCCATTTTAAAGCGCTTCAGATCTCTGCAGTGAGTGACGGCCGTATTGGATTTTTCATCATGGGACATATCAATGGAGTTTCTTGCAATGTGCCCATCGATACTGAAGCCAATGTTACCATCATCCAGAAAAATCTAGCTCAACAGTTGGAAGGTAAATTCATCTGGACGCCGCAATGCGTTGTTTTCCAGTCTGTGTCCGTTGATAAAATCAAAATTGACGGAAAGTTAAACGATAACATAACGTTTGGGAATGCCTTCTACCATCGCACGGCATATGTATCAGATATTACTAATACTTGCATACTTGGAATAAACTTTCTAAGGATATATACTTTTTCCTTGGCCTTTAACGAACTGCACTCTTCCACTGAGGATATAACCCTGTTTGAAATTAAAAGATAACGATAAGACCAAAGCCTTAGTGGGGGGGGGGAAGAGGAACATCTGTCCCCGGGCGCAGCATCCAAGGAGCGCCAAATTGCTGTTACGAAATTTTAGAATTAAATGTTTTCCATTCTTAGAAAACAGGAGGGAACGCGAAATCTTCAGTTATCCTCTGTAGCTACAATTCGGCTCAAGACGACATCATAGTGCCAGCAAGAACGGAATTTTTACTTCCTGGATCTATAGCTGAAAATAGAAATTTCAAATATGGCATGATGGAATATTCCAAGAATTTTAAGAGTCCGAAAGAAGTGCTAATAGCCTTGGCATTCGTCGACCTAATCGAAGACCGTCATTCTGGTAAAAGTTACTAACGTCAGTGTTAAAGTGAAAATTATTGGTAAAGGGGAAGTGGCCGCAGCATGACCTGTGCTAACCGACCCAATAATCCGTCAAATCTCTGTACCTTCGGAGACTCTAATATCTGAGTTATTACAAAAAAAACACAACTAATTGATGAACAAAGGAGTGATGCAGAACGTGTCATCAAATAATTTCATAATGTTTTCTCCTGCTTATATTTTGATACAGGTTGAACCAATTTGGCTTAGCATTGACTTGATGAGGGAGATCACCCACTCAAGCTTTCCAATACGTGTATTGATTGCTAAACAGGAAATAGGTAGGAAAACGTCTAAAGGACATACAAGAAAGTGATGTTATCGAGCCTTCAGCAAGTCCTTGGGCCTCGCCCATCGTCTGTTCAGAAAGGAAGCAGGTTCGACTACATTTTGCGTTGACTATTGACGGTTGAATCAGATCACGAAGGAAGAGAGCTACCCTCTTCCTAGAATTGACGAATTTCTGAGCACTCTTTCTGGAAGCAAGTAGTTTTCGACACTTGATTTAAAAGAGTGGACATTGGAGGTATAGGTACACCCTGATGACCTAGAAAAGACGGCTTTTACTACTGGATAAGAGCTTTGGCTATTCAGGGTGATGCCGTTTGGATTATGTAATGCGCAGGCAATATTGGAACACCTCATGGAGACCGTATTGAGAGAACTTTCTTAGGAAGCCTGTCTGATATACCTGGATGACATCATCATCGTCGGGAAGAATTTTCAAGAACGTTTAGAAAATCTTAGAAAGGTGCTTCAGAAACTGAAAGAAACCAATCTGAAGCCGAGTCTAAATGTAAACTATTCAGACATGAATTGATTTACCTTGCACATGTCATGTCTGCCGAAGGTTATGTACGGATCCAGAAAAAGTATCAGCAGTTAAAAGACTGGAGACACCCCGAAAATGTCCATCAGCTGAGAATTTTCCTCGGCTCTCCTACTACTATAGGAGACTTGTGAAGGACTTTTCTTCCATCGCAAGACCCGTTCGCAAGCCGATAGAGAGCAAGCCAGAGTTCTTGTGGACGAAAGGATGTGTTTAAAAAAAAACTGAAACAAGCTGACCACAGGTGTTAAACCTGTGGCAATCCTGACGAATTCTCAGCTGAACAAACCATTTATTCTTGGCGCAAATGCGAAGAATATTTTCACCATTACCTCTACAGCAGAAAACTCCTGCGCCGCACAGATCGTTGACCTGGTTCTTAAAGTCCAAGTATTCTGAAGGCCAAATAGCCAGGTGGACACAGAGACTCAAGGAATATGACATTACTATGCGTGGCCAGAAAGGATCAGCACGAGGAAATGCCAATGCTCTGTCTAGAAGATCCTGCCTAGAAAACTGCCGGTATTATTCCCCGACCAAAGCGAAATACGAGATAGTTAACCTCGCACGCCAAGCTAAAACTTCAATATCGGATGGCCCAGATCCATGGAGGGACGAAGCCAGTAAACACACACTTGGAAGATGGCGACATTTTACGATGTAGGGGCGCCTTTAGAACGCATCCTGGAACCTCTGCCATGAACTGCTGATGGCAACAAATACATCTTTGTTGTCATTGATTACTTCACAAAGTGGCTTGAAGCATATCTTATCCCCAATCAAGAGGCTGCCACAGTAGCAGAGGTAATGATACAACATTGGATTTCCAGGGTTGGAGTATCTCTTCTGTTACATTCTGATTAAGGAAGGAATTTTATCGGGGCTGTAATTAAAGAACTCTGCAAATTATTCAGCATAAACAAAACCTAAACAACAGCTTAACATCCACAGTCAGATGGCATGATAGAGCGGTTTAATTGAAAAAACCTTGACAACAACTAGCTGATGGTTTCCAGAAACCAACAGGACTGGGACCAGAATTTACCTCTGTTCTAACTGGCCTATCGCAGTGCTGTTCACAAGACAACCGGCTATTTCCCATCCTAGATGCTCTTCAGTCATAACCTTTGTCTGTCTTGTGATCTGTTATTTGATCACTCTCTGGATGTGCCTTCATGACCTAAGAAGTACACTCAAGATCTCCAAGCACGGTGTGAAGTGATGCATAATTTTGTTCAAAAGCGAGTTAATTTGGCGACAGAGAAAATAATGAACCAGTATGACATGAGAGCTACGGAACGTTGACTTAACAAAGGTGACAAGGTGTTATGGAATCCGATTCAACAGAAAGGACTTCCTCCTTTTTCTCTTTAGGATGGTCCATACATAGTCCTAAACAATATCATAGTTCAGATCCATAAGTCATCAAATTCTAAGCCTAAAGTCGTTCATTACAATACTGCTGCGCGCGTACAGGTTCGTAATGGATTGAATGCACAAGTCGTTAATAAAATGTATTTTTATTCCAAGTAATAAAACAAAATGCTGAGATTTCCTCAGAAATATTCATACAATATCACATCTTACAGTAGTTATATTTAAAACTACTGATACGTTGAATACAACTCAATTCAAAATAGAGAGAAAGGTAATCTGATCTCACCGCAAATTCGCTACAATCAATAACAGCACTAAGTAAACAACTATGATTTGCTTAAACCAACTACTTAGCTGAGATGTTTTAATCTGGCTTTTATAAGCTTTTTAATAAAGCACGAGCACATTCTGGTATTTTCTCAATTTTTCCGAAAAGTAAAAGCAATTATGAGATATCTATTTTTTAAATGTGCGTGCTCCTGTATTTTTACACTTTTTGGTGTAGCTTTTTCTAAAAGTCATCAAGAGCTGCATTGCATGAGGAAATGAAATAATATAATTACAATTCTACTGAAAATAGCAAATTAAATATAAATTCTGTAACAATACACTAGCCCTTCACTATGGCAATAGTATGTAGTCCCCATAGCGCATATAAAGTAAATGGTACGTTAAGACCATGGTTCTGTTTATATATAAATTTGTAAAATTATGTTTATTTACTAATTTAGTATTTTATTTGTTTGATGTTATTTATTGAAATTAACGTTTCAGTATTGCATTGATTTTCCTTATTTTTAAGGACGACCTCTAGTTCAGGAATTGTATGGCCCGGGATTTGCAGTACTTGGGAACTGGGCATTGTTACAAATTTTGCTTACATACAGAAATAATTTAGTGAAACTGTAGTATTTTTTTGTATAATGTAACAAGAAATGCTTGAAAGAAATGAAGCTGTGCCATGAAAATAAGAATATATGGGCAAATCTATTTAACATTGAATAAATGGTCATCTTGCTAAATCAGCGATATATTGTAGCTACCTTGCTAAATTGGTGACAGTTTTTATGACCTATTTTTGTTCCCCATTTTGGAGAGAAATCGCCAAAGTCACCAAACTTGGCAACCATTTGGCCCAGTCCCTGTATAACTGTAACCATATCTGGTCCTTATATGCCTTCTGGTAATTTCAAGAAATGGAAGGTACTAGACTTTCTCAGTGACTGGGAAAAAACTATACAAGACAGGAGAGAACATTTTTGTGTTGTTAAAGCTGACTTCAGAGTATTGAAATACCTCTGAGAACTTAACCTTTTAGATGTGCTTTCCATTGCATTGTGTTTGACATTATTAGTAGTTTGAAGTGCAACTACTGATTGTGCTCTGTGACACTGAGAAGAGCAGTACAAGTATTTTTGTGGAGAGTTTCAGAACTGTTAACGTTTCTTTTGGTAAAATAATTTTATCATGCTATGATTGGTTCTGTCTGCAGTCAATCTATTAGGATCCTGTATCCATGCACAAATATAAATTTCTGAAAGTGTTCATTCAGTTTCCTAGAAATGAGCTTATGTGTTTTAGTGATTTCAGCCATAGGCGTGCCTTGTATGATTATAATATAAACAGTTGAATGTATGCATCTTTCTCAAGTTCTCTGTGATTGAAATGACATGCATAATCGAGTGAGGCATAATAAATCAAATGAATATTTTTTAATGCTTCCATAAAGACACACAAAACTGAAATTTATACAAATATTCTATATCAAAAGCATTAAGAATTTGTCAAGAAAAACTAAAGAAAATTTAGTTGCAAATATATAGAATGCCAGACCACTACTAATTACACATATATTAGGTTTAACTGATAATTATTTCAGATAAAATATAATCTTAAGTTTTCCCTCAACATATTTTGAAATAATTATATTTGTACAGTTCCTAGCATTAAACCATATAGTTTACTATTTATTTGCTTTAGACAATTTGATTTCATACAGTGCTAAAAATCCTTGGCAAAATTTTTAATAAAAATTCCATCAAAAAAGTGTTGAAAATTTAATTTTTTTGAAAGTAATCTTTTGACTATTATGGCTTCATTCTGTCAAATTTTACAAATAACACAAAGAATATATTCCCATTACAGGAACATTCATGTCAGTTTTCTTATACATAAAGGAGAAGCTGAATATCCTAATTAATATAACGCATTACTTTACAGAATTAAGATAATCACTTTACTAACATGTGTCTTCAAATGAAAAAAAAAAGTGAACCTGAGAGGAAAACAATGATAAATCATTTTATATAAAAAGAAACTATATACATTTTTTTTTACAACATATAATCCTCTTTTTAAAGAAAACCAGCCATTGGGTCATCCTGCCTTTGTCTTTTAATGAAATAGGCTTCCATTTCTTCTTCAGTTGGAGCTTTCACCTCATACATACTGTTATAAGGTCTCTTTCTTTCATCCATTGCAAGTAATTTGTCAGCTTCTTTTTGGTGAGCTTCTTCGGCTTTTAATGCCTTTAAAAAAAAAAGAATGGGATTTTAAGATAGCATCATACACATTAGTTTTCTCGGAGATGAATTTCTTTTAAAATTCAATTAATTGTCAAGGAGGGAATAGAATTACA
>KK122453.1:123950-134037 GCA_000611955.2 Stegodyphus mimosarum | reverse complement strand
AAATATAAAATAAAAAAAAAAATATGTAAAATCTAAAATAAGAAAATAAATCTCTAATAAATTACTAACATAATTAGCAATAGCTTTTTAAATTTCTTCTCTAGATTTTTACATGCCCCCCTTCTAGCATCTGCTGCGCATCAAAATTTCTCTTGACTGTGTCATTTCTAGATCAACCTATACATATGACTTAATAAAACTGATGTGAAACCTAAACTGAAGTTTAGACATAACTAATTCAGAACTTAAACTAAAAATTTCGAAAACCTTTCTCTTAATAGGCTGCCATATTGGATAACTATACATTTTTGCTTCTAGCTCTCTTCTTGTTAAGATGCTTCTTCACTCACTTAGCCTTTGCTAGCTATTGTCATTATTCTAAAAATACAATGTACATGAAATTGTGGCGTGCAAAGCGCACCCACAGTGATGATGTGCAATGAAAAAGAATATGTGTATTAAGAATGAATTATCAAGGAATAAAATTATGTGTGGAATCTACAGCTACGTCTGTCTTCGAATGTCATCTTCTTAACTATGCAGTAAAACCTCTCCACATTATTACAAAGAACCATCACCAATCCATTGCAGCTTTTTCCAAGTCATCCTATTACTTACTTACTTACATACATACATAAATACATTCATTCACGCACGCACACACACACACATCAGTAACGACATCAGTAAAGACATAAAGTAAGACATTTAGCTTAATGCGCGAAAATACTAGGTATGTTTATATTTTGTTTTTAAAAAAAGCTTTGTAATTATATATAATCTCGCGCATTAATCTGCTGAAAAAATATCAGTAAAGACATAAAGTAAGAAATTTAAAACTACTTTTTTTTACAAAGACTTAAACTGAAATTCATAATTAATAAATTTCAAATAATCCTATAAATGCAACAAAGGATTTTTAAAATTGTTAAAACCAAAACTTTTAAACAAACATACCCCAATTCAAAAATTTTATGAAATTTAAATAACTCAAAAGAAGAGGAATTTAATAAACTTCAAAGCCACTTCATCAGGAGAAAGGAACATTGAAAGCAATTGAAATCTCTCTTCTACAAAAATCCTTGCTTTTCTGTATCCAGATTAGCCGATGAAGCACTTCAATGTATTTTAATTATAATAGTTCACCCAAAAATTATGACGCTTCCCCAAAGCAAGGAAAAAAACAAAGTAAATTTTAATTAGAATCTTGTACCTTAAATAAAGAGAAGTCTATTTCAGTTAAAGAATTGAAAACAAAAGTGAAATAATAAAATACTTCAGTGAAAAAAATAAATCAAAATTTTACCTTTAAACATATAGCAAATAATCCAATGTATTTAAAACATAAGTGAAATTATGAAACTTAGTTGAAAAGACATAATTAAAACTCACAATAAAAAATTAAAAACTTCGAGCACTTTCATTATACTACAATCGGAACAAGGAAATTTTGTTACAATAGTAACGACAGATTTGCCATTTATTTTAGCTTCAATTTTTGTCTTTGTGAAAAAGTAGTTCTAATCTTCTTACTTCTGATGTTTTAGTGGTACAATGAGAGAACTGACTAGAAAAGGCACCAATTATTTTGCAGTTATGGAAGGAATGAAATTAGATAGCTGAAATACAGATTGTATGATAGAGAACTCTGGAAAGCACCAGATGTTTGACAGTTAAACACCCATTTTTTTACTAGGTTAGGTTATTCAGTTATGGCAAAGCACACGAGGGCTATCTGCCTAAAGGAAGGGATGCCTTCGTGGAGGACTTTCTAAGGGAAACTGGCTCGTACACACGTTACACATGGGGTAAACCACGAAAACGCCCATGCAGCCAGCCCATTTGCGGGATTCGAACCTCGGACCGAACTACCTCTTTTTTTTTTTTTTTTTTTTTTTTTGCTGGATGAGTAATTTCATAGCACGTATCCTCTAGATTGGTACAAAACCAAGGATGCTATAGTGCCCCACAATTTTATTTATGCAAAATCACATTTTTAAAACAGATGAAAATAGCCAAGCAATTAATTATATGCTTGCGAAGTGACTACAGAGGGAAAAAAGTGCTGTGTATTGAGAAGCTGGAATATTTACTACCTCGGTTTCTTTGTTTCAGTTTTAAATTAAGGCCAGATAAAGCATGTAGCATTGCAGAATGCTGCAGATGAAACTAACGCAGTAAGTGATGCAGTACATAATTTTGAGAGGACATAGGCAAATAAAACCAGGAATTAAAAGGCCTACTGCCCAATTAAGCTAATAATTTGTTAGCAATTTTCTTTCATATTTTATATCTCTATATATCAAATAAGTTAAAAATTTAAAACTAAACAGGCAAAAGAAAATGAACAATGCACTATTAATTGAGCAAATTGTCACTGAAATTTATAAATGGAATTAACTGAAATTTTTAAAAAAAATTACAAACTAAAAATTGAGTCAAAATAATCTTTGTCATATCATATAAATTAAAATATAGTGATTTCACTAATTTACATTTAAATAAAAAGCTGGAATGCTCTACGACCTATGAGGTTTTATCTAATGATATGAAGGCCAATCTGAAACCTTTATTTTTAGGAGGAATGATATGGATGTGTGAGAAAGAATTTCATAGTGTAATAAATGTAAATACAGTACAAAGTCCGAGATCTGGACATCCAATATCCGGAATGATCTAAAATCCAAACCAAAAAAATTTTCTAAAAGTTTTTTTTTTTTTTAATGCTCTATGCATGTGCATTTGATTTTCCCCCATAAGAAAACATGTAGAGAATCCCGATTCTTAATTTGGTACTAAATAAAATACCTTGTTATTGAAGAAACAATCATTTTAACATAAATTTGTGTGATCAATAATTTGGCTCTGTAGCATACTGCTTCTTATAGCTCTGCTTTGCATACATCTCAAACAGAAACATTCTACCTAGAAACGTCGTTGATTTTACAGCTACTAATATTTTATATCCCTCATGGCAACCTGGTGAGTCATTATTTATTATACTTTGCTTTCATCACCGTATGTTTATCAATACATGACAACTTGAGTAATGACTCATGCAGCGATGACTTTTTTTTTTTTTTAAACTGGTGACTGAATAATGAAGAGTATGGAAACTTTTTTATGTTGTGACTTTAAGCATGGCGATGACTACAGATTTAAGTTAAATGCGCTAAATGTTGGTAAGGAAAAATTAAAGAAAAATTTCCATCCATATGCTAAAATTAGACTTTGATAATGATACTCATAGGCCAAAAGATTACATTTAGTGCTATCTGAATTAAGAATAACTGATTTTTTATTCACATAAACCCAATGGCATCAGTGCTCGTATGGCCGAACCGGGCAACAGAATTTAGTGAAGACAAATTTTTTTAAATTTAGAGTAACAAAATTACGGGATGATAAAATGTTTAGATGACCTTAAGTATATGTGAGAATTTATTTATTCAGTACCAAGATAAGCCTCAAAAGTATGTGCAAGAATTAGACACAAGTATAATAAATAACTGAATTAATACAATTCAGGCTTAATTGTCTCAGTGAGCAATAGAAACACTACAAAATTTAACGGAACATTTTGTCATTCATTGCCACTCTCATGCTACATAGCCAAAAATGTATAGCAGCCGCATTAAACTAGGCTAAAATTATACTTTACCGATTCCAAAGAATTTCAGTTAATATTGCAGATTGTGTTGTTTCTTAACTTTCCGATTTGATCCAGCTTATTATTTTTTGCAGGCCGTTATTAGCAATTTCATAAAAACTAAAGTTTCAACTTTCGATTATATCGAAAAGAGTTTCTAATTATCGAGCTGCAACAGGATCTGCAAAGTGAAAGCATGTTTTGATGTCTATTGAACAAAAAGTGAAATTGCTGCAAAAAATGGATATAGGTATATCCGGTCTCAAAATTATCCAAGGAGTATGGCATTGGAAAGTCAACTGCATATGACATAATAGAAAAAGGTACTTTATGACTTTTGTGAATTCCAACACTCCATTCGCAATGAATAACAAAAAAACTACTCGCTGTGCTAAAAGTGACGATCATGACTAAGTGATGATTGAATGGTCAGACAGAGATGCAGCAAAGGTGTGCCATTGAAGGGTACAAAGCTAATGGTTTAAGCCAAAATATTTTCATGAAGAAATGAACTTAAAAACAGAGTGCACATATTCGACAGATTGGTTAACTAAATTTTAAAACCAACGTGGTATAATGCAATTAAAAATTTCAGGTGAAAAATCTTCAGCTCATAATGAAGCTGCTGAACTATTTGCAGATGAATTCATTGAACTCAGTAATAGTGAAATGTTATCTCCATAAATTTACAATGCTGATGAAACTGGTCTTTTCTTTCAATATGTGCCACGAAATACCTTGGCAACCTCTACAAAAAAGGCTCTAACTGGTGTCAAAGATTTCAAAGTTAGACTAACAATTTTAGCATGCGCAAATGCTGCCGGAACGCATAAGTGTCAACTTTTCATAATCGGAAAAAATACACGACCTCGAGCATTTAAAGGAGAAAAGATTTTCTCGTTATATGTCATGTAAATAAAAGAGCATAGAGGACACAAGCATTAATGTATGATTGGTTTCAAAATCATTTCATAACCCACGGCTCAGAAAACTTCGAATTCCTTTGATTCCTGGTTTAACCTGATGACGCAAAAATTATCCTGATTGTAGATAATGCTGATATTTCATAGGATGATGAAGATGATAGCTATAAATTTGTAGGCTTTCAGATATCGTAAACAACAGGTAAAATTTCCCAATTAATGTATTTTGTAAAGAAATGTGGAGAGGTGGTAATAAATGAAGATGATCTAATAGAAGTTTTTCATTGCGATTACAATGCTCCAATCATCAATGAATTAACGAACGGGGAAATATGCAGTATTGTTCTAGAACCAGAAAATACCACTACCGATAGCGAAGAAAGTGACAGAAAGGTTATTGAAAACAATTGACAAGTTAGTCGGAAATCTCGACATAGCAACTAAAGAACTTGAACAGTTCAACTTTGTAACTAAACAGGAAATTACGTCTGTCTATAGAATTGATGACAAAGTATTAGAACAAAAAACGAAGCAATTTAAAAAGATTTACATTCAAAGAAATGTGTAATAAAGTAAACAAATAAATGTTAAGTTTTTTTTAATAAATTTTGATACCCTTTAGATCATAAATGCTTCATTATTTAATATTTTTAATTTCATAATTTCTACATTCCATATTACTACATTTAAACTGATCATCTAATATCCAGAAAAATATCAAATCCGGAATCGCCGAAGTCCCGAAGAGTCTAATCTCGGACTTTGTATTGTAGTATTATTTCTGTAAAATTTGTATGATATTTCTTTATATATCTAGTCTTTCTTTGATTAAAAAATACACAATGTTTGGTTTCTTTAGATGCCATTGTTTGCCAATAAGCATGGAGATTTTTTTTCTTTATAATATTTGCTACTAAATTTTCTTTTTCCATTACTTTATCAAATTAATTTTTTAAAGTTATGTTTTTTTTTTTAATTCTGATTTTTGCCAATACCACACAACAAGGATATAAATTTGCCAAAAGCAAACTTGACTGCACATTCTTTAGTCCCCTCTCAAAAATTCCAGATTCTAACAATCATTTGTTTTACCAGAGATTTAATGAGATGCACATAATTACATTTTGGCTCTGTATTCACTCTTGTAATTTATTTATTTCTTTTGTAAGTAATGACAAATACTTTTAAAATTTATTATCAAACTATAATAGATTCAAAAATTTGTTCTGTAGGGAAGGAATTTTTAATTTTCAGGGGTACTGAAAGTATTTGAACTATTAATTCAATGCCTTGAATCCTTACAGAAACAGAACCAGTCTGCCCAGAAAAAGGGTTTTATCATAAGAAGGCTTTACCTCTTTTTGACAACATAAGAGTCTGAAGATAATAATAAACCTTTTCCCATTTTTTAATTATTTTTTTAATTATTTTAATTTATATAATATGGCAAATTTTATTTTGACTCCATTTTTAGTTTATAATTTAAAAAAATATTGAAAAAATTTCAGTTAACTCCATTTATAATTTGCAATACCATTAATTTGGGGTCAGGTGGAAGAAATTTGGAGAGACAGCCTTGGCATGTAATGTAACAGGCTGTGCAGCTTATGAAGAAGAAGGAGCAGACTAACTCATGAACTGTCATAAAAGCAAAAGGCACTCTTGTAAAAAGATTGAATTCAAAGATTAAAAAGGAATATGATGAGAATACTGGTTTGACAAAAGCTGAGTTAGCAAAGAAACTGGATATTCATGTGCCCACATTAAATGATGGCTATTTACGATACAAAAAAGTTGAAGAAACAGCAGAAATTTATGAACGGACTACTTAAAAAAAAATTGCGTGTTCAAGATCGAAAGTTCCTCAAGGTCAAAGCCATTTCGCTAAAATTTTTCATTTAATGTCATGCATCCAATACTCCAGTGAATGTAATCAATCAAAAGAAATAGCACTTCGAATGAATGTAAAGGAAGCCTGCATTAATCTGCATAAATTCAAAAATGCTATTTATTCAAGAAGGTAATTCAAATAAAGTATCACCTTCCCCCCCAAGCCCCTAATTTTAAGTAACTATACACATAAATTTGCATTCTTATGATTTTAACGATATTAAATTTATATTAATATCATTTAAAGTATTAATTATTATAATTGCTTTAATTGTTTAAAATGTTAATATTAAATATTATTTAAAATATAAATCTTAAATTTGCTTGAACACAGTTAATATTTTAAACAAATTGAAAGTACGATAATAAAATTGTGTAATATCAGTAGCAGGTTAGCAGTTTCCACATCGTAAATTTAAATTTTATTTACATGCCTTTCTCAACTACACGTCGTTTGTCAATGATTCCTTGAAAGATGAATAAATGGCAATCCACTATATTTAAATTGTAAATGGCATATCGAATTCAATAAGTGTGTATACAACTAAATACAAACAGAAACTTCTGACTGTCACCCCAGGCATTTGGTTCAGTAAGGCTTGATTGTTTGTGTTATTTACTCCCTCCCTTGAGTGTGCAAATATCACTTTGCCTAACATCTCAATTGATAAGACAGTGAAGTGCTCAAAAGATTCAAGTCAAATAAACAAATGTTTTTGCTCTTATACATTTGCCCTGAATCCATTGTTGCCATAGCTCAGATATTAGAAAGAGAAAACTTCCTTACAAAGCCATTTATCTCCAATACTTCCCACCTTTAAAAATATTTAAATAAATGAATTATATTTATTTTCCACATTTCTGTCCAGGTGCATCTCTCTTTTATTTTGAATGGACAACAAATATTTTGTATCATGACTGTTAACTTTACACAATTTGATAAAAATGATATTATCATTGCTTTACCACAATCTCTTTAACTTCTGAAAAAACATTTTCTGTTCTTTCTCCCTTTTTCTTTTATGGAATCCACAGATTTTCATGACACTCTCTAGAGCTAGGTTACTGGATCATACTCGAAACACTAAGTCTATTTAAGAATTTTGACATTCATTTGCTATTTTATCCCTCTAATTGGCCAAAGCACATATATTTTCAACAATATTTGTCCTAATACCTTTAAGTAAGTTTGGTTTGAATGCATTTCAAGATACACATGCATCTTGAAATGCATCCAAACCTTTCATACAGTATATCAGAAGGAAAAGAATCCCGATACAAAGATATAGGTGCATTTTCTAATTATAATAACAATAATAATAAATAAATAAACCTCTTTCTTATATGCCTTTTAGCAGCTTTGAAAGTTTAAGTGCAAAACTTTTAGTCACTTGGAGGGTTAATAATGTTTTCTGCGGAATTCAATGCATGTCTTTTTTTGGTCTAAGTTTTTAAGAACAAATCTTTCTTTTCATTACATGTTTGGTCAAACATAACTTGAGTGAAAACTTGAGTATATCACATTCTTCACCAAACATTTCACATGACCACTTCAGATAATTATCTTTAATTAGTTGAAATCACTGATTTAAGACTTTGGATTCTCAGATGTGAATCATCCTCACAGATTCAATTTGTGCATCCCTAGCAAATTTTGATACTTGTGTATTAACCAGCACCTCGCCATGCACTCTCAATAACACTAATGACTCATTTATGACTATGCTTTCTTTACAGTATTGCAAAAACTCTTGAAGCTAAACCAAAATTTTGCTCTCCTCCGAACACTGGCAACCACAGAACCTACTGTAGATTGTATTAGCAATGGATCCTGAGAAACCAGATAGTGTACCAGTACCCAAATGTTTTGCAACTGAATCGCCATAAATAACAAACAAACTAAATTTAACATCATAATTCAATCTCAACTACAACATTTACAAAAGGAACACATAACAACCCAAATGATCAACATACCATATTAAATAATTTCGACCAAAGTAAACATACATACTGTATGATTATTGATGTAAACATCTTCTTCATACTTTGACCGCACAATAACTTTCTCATTTCCTTTGATGATTTGCCCTTGTCTTGAGTATTCAACATAATCTTCCTACATTGCAAGGGAAAAAAGATTTTTAAATTTTTCTCATCTTAATTAATAACTTATTTATTGAAATGAAATGAATACAAAATATTAACTTATTCATTGAAATAAAATGAATACAAAAACTTACAGTCTGTGCAAAAATAAGTTCTTTCGGAAGTGCTTCAAGGTGTTCTTCTCCTCCATATTTCTCAACTATGCCTCCTTTGATGCTATCTTTCACTTCTTCCTTTTTTATCTGAAATTCTTGATGGAGTAATTCTGCTTTTGTTGGTTCAGCCAACAAATTAACTTCAACTCCTTTTTCATAAGCTTGCCATGCAAATACTAAAAATAAATAAGAAAGTCATTTTTAATGCAACACATTATTAATTTGTCAACTCCAAAAATAGTTGTATATGAATTATCGGACAATGAGGCACATTTCTCTTAGATGTTAAACATAAGGTAGACATGTTAGACATTCAAACTCCTCAAGATGAACTTCAATTCAACAAAGGACCATGCTAAATAATAATAACAGTCCTTATTTTAAACCAGTTTTTAATCGATTATAAGTTGCAACCTATTGTTTTTTTTTTAAATCAATTTCTTCAAGCTAATTATTCTATATTAAAAAAAAGTATTTAGAATTATTTTGATGCAGGTTCCTAATTTTTTACAATTGCTGTTTTATCACCTTTATTTTGGGTCAACACCTGCTATATTCAAAACTTTTTAGTTTGTATACGTATTCTAGTAATGTGAGCCAAAATGATACTTAATTTATCAAAAAGAAATCGTTATACAATCAATTATTACTTTTTTTCTTGAATCACACTCTTTTTTAACTTTATTCAGTGATATTACTTTAGATGAAAAAACTCACAGTTTAATGTACAAGTCCCAAGAGATATTAGCAATAGAACAAAAGCAGACAGAAAAAGAAATTCTGAGATAACTGCATTTACTAACCTAATTTTAAGTTCATTAAGAATAAAACTGCATTTACTAACCTAATTTTAAGTTCATTAAGAATAATACAGAAAGAAAATATAATAAAAAATATAGTAATATGGGGGGACCACTTTATTTGCTTGATTTGCAAGAGAAAAATTTTAATTTTAAATAATAAGCTTTTTCATAAGCATGTAGTCTTTCTGCCCTCAAATAGATACATACTTATAAATCCATATTCCTCACAGATATCATTTCTTATGTTTTCATATGCTCATAATTGTCTGAATTACATACTTATATACAGTAAAAATAAATACAAAATACTTTATCCAATATTATTAAAATCATACCTTAAATAACTAAAAATATACTGGGATAATCAGCACCCTAGAAACAGTAAGCCTACATATGTAGACAAAAGAAAACTATGCTAAAAAATATATATACATGCATATGATAACCCTTTATGTTAATTTTAATGAATGTTTTGCTGATTAAGCTTTGCCTGAAATTAAAGAGTCAAATAAGATGTCCATCAAAATGTTCCAATTGCAAAATTCTTCAGAATTATAT
>KK122453.1:69234-108240 GCA_000611955.2 Stegodyphus mimosarum | reverse complement strand
AAAAAAAAAAAAAAAAAAAAAAATAAGTTATACATGCATCAAGCACACTGATTTATTTATAAAATAGGTACTCTGTTTCTATTTTTTCCTTCTTTACTTTACATACAGCTCAAGCACAGAATAAATCAAGAAAACAATTACTTTTTATAGTCGAAGTGTATATGCTTCAAAACTTATTTAATAATTAATAATGACTACAGTTTTGGAATCTGAAATAGAGACACTATATAAGATATTTAATAAATTTGCTCATAAGCTAGTGATTAATTATTCACAGGAGCGTTATTTTGATACAAATTTTAAATAATAGTCAATAATCATATCTTTTATATATAAAATCACTTTTTCAAGATCCATAATGAAGTTCATAAAAATAATTAATAGATTAAAATAATCATTTAAAAAATATAAATGGTAATTTTTCTCAATATACTTCAAAACAAATCAAAAGCAGCTGAATGAACTAACTATTTTTAGGTATTGTTAAAATACTTTTTTAATGCAAATTATTTTTAGCTGGCTAAATGCCCCCCCCCAATAAAGTTGTAAATAAAAATATTATTGCCAAACTGAATTAAATGGTGATTCTGTTTTCACATTTCTATGCTTTTAGGAGTTAATACACTATTTCAACAATATTTTTATATACCTGTATGAAACTAAACTGACACAATGTCTATACTTTTACAGAACAGTATAAAAACTTAATTGGCATACATTGTTTAATTCCTGATTTAAATACACTGAGGTAGTAATATATGCAATGTCTTTGCACATTTAAAAAAATGAGAAGTATGCAATTAGGTTAAAAAAATGAGGAGGGAAAACTGAAGAATACATGCCAGTGCTATATGCATCTTAAATTCTGGAGTTACCTGCACAATCTTCTAACTAACAGCACTGCTAGATGAAACACGTATTTTGCAAAAGTATCAAAATTGCACAAGTGATTGTTAAATAATAATTACATCCATTAACCACCATTCGTGAACTTAAGCAAATAATTACAAAGAATATCAAGAAATGTACTGATCATTACTTCATGAAAGGACTTCATTCTTAGCATCTGTTTGTCCGAATCATCATTTTATTTCATGGAAACTGGATTTAAGAATTTTTGGCAGCAATTATAAACTCAAAGAGACCATTACATATCCCAGCTATGAGCAGAATACACAGAAACACTTTCACAAGAAAATTTAGCACCATTTGTAAACCAAATGTAACCACTTACCTCTAAGCAATTTTTTTTGTCATGTGTCATCGCCCCACAATTCTCACACGCACCTTTTCTATAACGCACACATACTGAAGCCTGAAATAAAAATAAATGATTTTAAAAATGCATATTATATAACTAACAATCTTAAAATATGAAAAGCCGGTATACCTTCCCATTAAAACCGGAGATTCCAGGAAATTTTCGTGCTATGAGGAGATGCAACTTCAAAAGAACTCCTTTTTCACCTGACATTTCTAATTGCCTTATACCATGGTGATTTTTAAATTTGGTTAACCAACCTGTTGAATATGTGCACTCAGTTTTTAAGTTTATTTCTTCATGAAATATTTTGACTAGACCCATTAGCACTGGGCCTGTCAATGGCCTGCCCTTGCTGTCTGACTCATTCAATCATCATTTCGTCATAATCCTCACTTTTAGTATAACGGAAAATTTTCTGTTATTTATTGTGAGTGGGGTGTTGGAATCCATAAAAAGTTCCTTTTTCTGTTTTCTTATGTCATATACAGTTGACTTTCCAATGTCATACTCTTTGCATGATTTTGAGATGGCATAATTTTAATACCTTTACCCATTTTTTGCAGCAATTTCACTTTTTATTTAATGGACATCGAAACATGCCTTCACTTTGAAGATCTTGTTGCAGTTCCAGAATTAGATATTCTTTTAGACATAATCAAAAGTTCAAACTTTAATTTTCATGAAATTGCTATAATGATAACAGCCTGAGATCAAATCAGAAAGTCAAGGAACAGCACAATCTGTTACATTAACTGAAATTCCTTGGAATCAGTAAAATATAACTTTAGCCTAGCTTAATAGCATCCACTATACATTATTGGCTATATATCATGAGATTGGCGACAGAAGACAAGTTGTTACACTAGATCTTATCTTGCTTCTATTGCACATTGAGACAATTACGCCTGATTTGCATTAGCTTAGTTATTTATTATACTTACGGCTATTTCTTGCACATGCTTAAGCTTATCTGAACCCTGAATAAATAAATTCCCGCATATTAAGGCTTATCGAGGGCCGGTGCTAAGCATCTTACTGCCTCATGCAGTCTCTGCGTGTCCTAAATTCTGCTACTAAGGACATAAGTTCTAAATTTTTGTCCCCCCCTAAATTCTAAAAATTTACTTGCTTAGTTCTTCTCAAAATTCCAAAAAATTTATTTTCTCTAAATTCTGCCACCCTGTGCAGTCATATAAGCTTTGGCATCAGTTCTGGGTTTATGTGAATAACAAATCAGTTATTCTTAATTGAAATAGCACTAAATGTAATCTTTTAGTCTAGGAGTATCACTAACAAAATCTATTTCTAGAATAATGAAAGAAATTTTTGTTAAATTTTTCCTTACCAACATTTAGTGCATTTAACTTAAATCTATAGTCATCACCAAGCTTAAAGTCACAATATAAAAGGTTTCCATACTCTTTGCTATTCAATTATTAATATAAAAATTGTTTACGCATTGCTGCATGACTCATTATTTAAGTTGTCATATGCTGATAAACATGCAGTGATGAAAGGAAAATATAATAAATAATGATTCGCCAGGTTGGCATCAGGGATATAAAATATTAGTAGGTGTAAAATCAACAATGTTTCTACCCAGAATGCTTCTATTTGAGATGTAATTGAGATATGCAGCTACAGAGCCAAATTATTGATCACACAAATTTATGCTAAAGTGACTGTGTCTTCAATAATGAGGTATTTTATTTAGCGCTGAAGTGAAATTAAGAATCGGGATTCTCCACGTGTTTTTTTTTTTGGGGGGGGGGAGGGGGGAATAACATGCTCATGCCTAAAGCATACCAAAAAAAGGGGGCAGAGTTGTTGGTGGCTTTGAAGTCAGGATTTTAGAATATTCCGAACACTGGACATGTACTGTGTATTAAATACATGAAATGCTTCGTACTTAATTTTGCAAATTCTGTTTTTATGCTAAAGTGAAACTTGGCAGAAGGTCATCTTTTTTGCACTGGATGTCAATGGGCCCTGGAAGCTCTGCCAATTCATGAATGAGAATATGCTTCACAGAGAGAGATGTCTTTGGAAGCCAGTTTTAAATAGGAAAAAGCATAACTTTATTTAAATTAAAAAACTGACAATTTTCTTTTTTCTTAAAACTTAAGTGCTAAGGAAAATATAGCAGATACTGCCTTATTATGTATTAGAAATCTGAATGCCAGGAAAAATAGCCCAGGAGAAATATTTCTGTCAAAACTGGTAAAATTTTTAGCATTTATGAAATATTCTTTCACAAAAGCAATCAATATTCATAAAAAGCATAAATACTTCAACCAGAAAAACACATTTGAAAAAAAAATATCAATTTACTTTTAAGCCCCGAACATAATCATCACTAATCTGGCTGAACTTCTTTTGTCGGTCAGGCTGTGGTCTCTGATGTTTCAAAGTCGCTGTTTTAGCACCAAAATACCAGGGAGCAGATGAAATGTACTGTGGCAAATGCGGATTGATATCCCTAAAGCACAAAATGATTTATCAATAAGATATTTTACAAGCTACCAATAAGTCATAAAAATTAATTAAACATTATTATGACAAATTGAAACACAAAAATAACAAAAAAATTCATGTTTTATTATCTGCTCATTTAATATCCAGATGACATATGAAAAACTAATGATTCAACATGAAAAAAATTTTCCAAGTAAATAAAAAGACATCCTCATTTAAAAACACAGTAAATGATCTTCTTTGACAACTTCATGTGCAAAATAAAATGGCACAAGCAGTGGCATAAAGTAGAATTTATGTGATTTACAGAACTTCTCTCTTCCAAAAAAAAAAGGGGGGCGGATAAATGATTTTTGACTGATGATGATTTTGGTAGGGCTGGATTAATAAATGGTGCCATATAAGCAAATGCTTATATGGCACAAAGGGGGAAAAGGCATAATAGAATTTTTTTGCAAGAAAAATTACAAAGTGTCTCTCCCCTTCTTTCCCATTTCTCTATATTTAGGTCAACAAAGAGTGAAAATTGGAGCCTCATCCCTGACATCAATTAGTTTTCCATGCTGCTTTGAGGGATTAAATTTTATAATATTTTCCTTTTATCAGGAAGAGGGGTAGGAGACCCTTGGACCAGTCTGAGTGCTTCCCATTAAAATTGGAAGCAGAACTAAGCAAAGTCCTACTCTCACCTGTTAGAGAGAATCCTTGGTGCTTGCAACTACTAAGAGTTTTAACCAATTGATGGTATAGCTGAAAGGCTGATGGCATTAATTAAGAAATAAATGCATATGCACAGTATGAAAAACAATATTTTCCATGCTAAAACAGTCTGTGTTCTTTAAACATGAAGTGAAAATAGCAAGAGGATAGTTGTCGATGAGAATTTGCTGGGAGAAGTGTCCCTGGAGCCAATTGATTAGCAAGCGAGATACTTGAAAGATATAGAGGGCACCGTCAAACACGAAACCCTTCAAAGGCAGGAAATCTGGCGAGGCAAATAGCTGGCTCGAACCCACTCTCTCAGAATCAACTGTTCTTCCCCTCTGCTCTGTACCACTAAACTGCAGTTATTCTTAAACTGCACAAAACTACCTAAACAGCTAGGCTGGTTGTTAAAAAAAAAAAAAAAATAGATACTATGAAAAAGACAAATTAGAATTTTAAATAGAAAGAAATAGGATTAAAAAATATATATATATAACAGCAATGTAAATAATTGAATTATCTTACCACACAAAGTAGTAATGAATATGTTGCTAACAATGTCTCAAGGAAATTGATTAATCTTTATCATAAATATTTTTTGGATGTCCTTTTTTGGACATTTAATGACTTAGAGAGGATCCTGATATCCTGCCCTCTTTGTTTTAGCAGCATTTGTCACAGGCTTTCCTCTAAAAACTCAGAATCTCAAATGCATTTCGTTTTTAAAGACTTGGAAGCATTTGGGTTGTGGGAAATCACAATAACAATATGCAACTTGTTTTGCTTTCGAATTTGCTTTCAATTAACAATTGTGCAGCTTCGTTTACGGGCAGTTTGTGATGCCCCCTATATGGAATTACACAAAAACAAAGCTAGAATGAAAGTTAAGGGCAAGGGGCTGGAAGCTTAACCACTTTTTCCATTTTCCTGCCATATTGTGGCCAAAAATAAGTATATTTTTTATAAACAATTTTGTAATCTAGTCAATTACATGAATTCAAATCAGCAGTCAAAAGTGTTACAAGTCTTGCATTTAATGCTTTAAGGTAATTTTTAATTACAGCAAAATTAAGGCATTTTTACTTAAAGTTAGCTTTTTTATAACAAAACTGAGGACTTTGAAAAACACTTTACAGGAGATAAACGTGAAAGAAGTAAATTCATGGTGAAAGGAAATTGTGACGGTGGTGGAGGAGGATTACTAGTATCCATTCCGCAAAAGTTCCAAACCTGAATTAGATCAGTTGAGCTCCTCATCATCACTAAGGAATTCCGATAAAGAACTTTCAGGACTACCAGAATCATTAATAGAAAATTCAGATTCCCTATCTGATCCAGTATCAGAATTATATTCTGTTATGAGCTATTTACTGTTATCCATTGTTTTTTTATTTCATAACAAAATTGGGAAGAAATACTCTTCACAAAGCCTATTACAGTGAACATGTGCAAACAAACTCATTGAATTTCATTACATAATGAAAAGCAGTAAAACCTGTCCTTGAACTGGTTTTACAATCCAATCTCTCCTGGACCACTAGAGACATTGATTAGAAACACTGCAGAGTAAAAAATGTGAAAAAGCCAGGAAAATCAGTCGATTGGTGTAGGAAAATTCACTGCCCAAGTGCTGTATGGGCAAACTAAAAAAGTTCCTTTTTTCAGCACCCGAACAGAGTTCAGGCAAAACAGTTAAAGGCAACATATTGGCCTTATTTATAACTATACAAACATGTTTGCTTTTGTTTCTATAAAAAAGCAGAAATAACTAGTCTCTATCTTCTTCTTTTTTTTTCTAAATTTAAAATTTAAACGTAAATCTAATTCAGCAAAACATCTATGGGTCCTATAGAGCTTGGGCCCTATACAGCTGCATTCCTTGCATACCCCTACTTATGCCACTCGACACAAGATAGAAGCATCTAGACTCCAAGTTGCCACCATTATTCATGGCCTACTCTCAGAATAATAGGAAAAGGGATTTTCAGGAATTTCATCAAGCTACCACAATTGCTGCTGATATTCAGTGGTTAATTTAATTAAGGGCCAACTATGTTACATAATTGTGTACACCTTCCGCTAAGTTCGGTTTAGTTTAGCATTAGTTTCTTATTTTCTTGAGTTAAAGACGAAGTGGAGGCTTTTCTGTAAGCTCGAGAAAGGGCCCATCTCTATTCTCTGTTTGAGATAATAAAAGATGAGTTTGACCCTTCTCTGGACTTTTTCATTTCCACACTTGGACTGAGTAATAAGTCGCTACATAGTTCAACAAGGTTTCATTAGGTTAAACATAGATAAAGTAGTTAAAAACATTACAATGAAAATCGAAGAATATATTTAGATACTGCTATAGCAGTACTCTACATATAGTAATAATCAAGAGATACAATTTAAGAGTTTAACAACCACAGTAAAAATAGACAAAGAAGTAAATACTGTACCTGTTATGTTATAGACAAGAAAAGAAAAGTCAACAAAAACGGAGTAAATCTTTGTCATTACAAAACATCTATATCTTAATCTTTCTAATTCTTGTGACTATTTTGTTCCATTATGTTGCCAGAGCATTTTTTTTAAATCCCATTTCAAAAATTTTCTATAATTTTTACAAATATGCCATGACATGCCATTTAACATGATCACATTCAGCACTTGAGTGAAATGCACCAAGAGGTTTCTTGTCAAATTCTATTACCCAACTAATATTTAAGCATTCTATAGTAAGAAAAAAATATGAAATATGCTTTATTTGTTAAGCTATTTAAATTTGACACATCGAATAGTATGTTTATTAAATGTACACAGTTCATCAAGGATAGTGATATTAATTAATTCAATCACACTGTACTTCTAAATGAATTAGCAAATATTAATACTGTGAAAATTTGTGTGAAGGACATCATTGACCACTAGTTGTCAAATCTACTGTAGAGATTTTGTTTCTTTTCATAAAATTTCTTGTTTCAGCAAACTTAAATCCGCAAGTTATAATGTTCAAATCTGACATCACAAAGGCTTATGTAATGGCTACTTTAATAAGAAAGTGCCTTATTGTTTTAAACTGTTTCTTTTTATTATTATTTATAAATAAAACAGTACTTATGATATATAAAGATAGCCAAACAAATGTTCATTACTGATCAAAGGCATATAAATTTGTTGTTTTCATTAAAAAGATGAAAATTTGAACATGTTGCTATAGCTTATAATATGAATATTATAAGTTAAAGGACGCTTTCTATATCTCCTTCGCAATTATTTTATTCATTGCACAAAACTAATTAACACTGCTAAATAAACTAACTGCACTGAGCATGCATTATTTCTCAATAATGTTATGTATAAAACAATATTTTAATAATTTTTCAATACAAAAACTCATCTGGGTACTTATGGAAAATGTAGTCAACCATTAAAGTTTGCAAAAATCCACCAAACCTCACAGCTGTCAATCATTTTGGTGACAAAGTATTTGCAATTCCATGGAAAATAGGAATAAAACTTTTTTTTTTCCCTTCTATTTTAATTTTTTTTTTCACCACACAAATTCAGCCATATAAGAATCTAACTGTTGTCCTGAAGTCCCACATTGTCTTTTACTCCACCACTTGACTGAACTCAACAACTGCTCAATGTTTTGTGTATGTACTCTTGGTGTCTGGATCTACAAAATTTATCTATGATTAACACTGAAATGTTCCAAACAGCTCTTGTTTTGTTGGTTTTGGTTTTATATGCATTCCATGAGTTCAAGTATATTGTAGAACCATATTCAATGTTATCTTTTATTGCTTGCATAAGCATTATCAGCTTCCTATCTGGAAATTTTACCATCAAACACTGATTCGTTTCCTAGCTATACCTCCAAACAGACACTACTCAGTGGTTATTCTCCCTGCATGGTTTTCATATTTTACAAAACGGCTTTCATAAGTTTCAACAATGAGGTTGGGCCCTCTACTTTTTTTTTTGCCTTGTTTAGAGACTGTGTACAAACTTCTCTTAAATACAAGTTCGGTACTTTTGGAAAATCCCGTCAACCACAAAAGACGGCGCCAATCGCGCCAAAATAGTAGAACCCCCAAACCACATTCCCTTTCAAATGGACACTCTCTTCGCACAAGCCTTAACGTTGCAGCTATTGCTTCTCAGTTTTTAAATAACGAGCCATGTCGTGGTCGTTAACACTTTTTTTGTAGCTGGTAAGATTCCAATAGTAAGATTCCCTTCTGTAGTAGGCAGGCCCCAAATTTTAATCATTTTTTTTTTTTTGAAAATGCACGATAGAGGGAAAAAAAGGAGTCTTTACTAAATAATAATAACTAACACGTGTAATCAAGGTTACACCAAACCCAGCAAGTTTGAAGAAGACTTTTCCATTTTTGGGGGAAAATCATATAGTTAGGCGTCTTTTCTTTAATAGGCAAAAATGGTAGACAGGTTTTTACGTAAGTACCATATGGTCCAATCGATAATAGACTTGTCACTCAATGGTAACATTCCGTAACTTTGAAGAATTTTATTGCTTCTTGTTCTGTAGTTGGTAAATCCCAAATTTTACACACTTTTAACAATGCAGAGCTGTAAGGAGATTTAAATCAGTGACAGCTGTACTGCCAGAGCTAGTAAGAAACTCTCATTAAGATCACACTAAACCATCTGTGGCATGTTTTATCATTATTGCCTAAAACTGAACCATGTGTGATAGATTTTATCATTATTGGCTACAGTCACATGGCAAAAAGAATTGAAAGCTATCTGGAATGATGTTACATGCATACCTAGGTAGTCACATAAAATATTTTTTGACAGGACCATCAGTTGCTACATAAATACATTTTGGTGGCTCGGCACGCTACCTCATTAATTCGTTCTCCCTGCTTTTCAGAAAGCATACAGCAATCGGAACACACACAAATCTGTCTAGTGGAAAGTGCATTTTATACATTGTTGTGTTATTTGTAATACATATACAGATCAAGGGGAAGACATGCTGTAATGGTCCAACTGAATTTCCCATAATAACCCACATTTGCCTTATGAAACAGTATAGTTAAAGCATAAGAAAGAATTAAATATGCCTCCTCATGAAAGAATTATCCAAACTTATGTAAGGAATCAACACTTTTAATATTAATGGCATCCATCTACCAAATACATCTGTAGCCAATAACTTTTTCGAAATGATATAACTGGAATATAATTATTGCAATAATATGATCTGTATATACACTGGTGTGCAAAAATTAAGGACGAAGTCGAAAAATTAGCATATCAGCTGAACGAAGAGGCAGAGCGGACAGAAAGACCAATCAGGAGATTAAGTAAGGTGATGTACGGTAGCACATGCGCAGATATGCAGGTTGACGTAATGGGGGAGTGTCTGAGTAGTATAAAGCATGTTATCGGTGTAAGATCAGTATTTCTGGCAAAGAGATTGCACGCCGTATAGCAGTTAAAATCACACCGAGTTGCTGCCTCAGCGAGAAATGGCAAATAATCAATCTGTTAGACGACATCTGGACACTTTCACCCGAGGTCGAATCATTGGGAAGTTGGAGGAAGGCCGCAGTGTGATAAGTGTGGCTGCAGAGTTCGGAATTGCTCACAGCATCGTTTCACGACTTTGGAGACAATTTCAAACTACAGGAACAGCTATCCGGGGGTTTAGTAGTGGTCGTCCACGAGGAACCACACCCGCAGATGACCGATATATTGCCTTACAGGCCAGAAGAAACAGGCGGGAGAAAGCGGGAGAAATCGCTAGACACACGACACAGGCGACTGGACGACCGATATCGCGTTTTACCGTGGCCAGAAGACTGCACGGTGGTGGTCTGTTTGCACGACGCCCTGTACGGTGTGTACCTCTAACGCCTGCCCATCGGAGAAGGCGTTCTCTGTGGTGCCGGGAACACCGGAATTGGAGAGACAATGAATGGGGACGAGTACTCTTTACAGATGAGAGCAGATTTAGTCTGAGTTGCGATTCTAGACACATACACATCTGAACAGAGCGGGGAACACGCAATAACCCCTTCAACATCATCAAAAGGGACTGTTTTGGAGGTCGCGGAGTTCTCGTTCTAGCAGACATAATGCTTGGTAGCCGGACCGACCTTCATATCTCCCAAGGAGGTTCGTCACCTGGGACTGCTATTGTAACGAGGTTCTTCTTCCTTACATGCGTCTTTTCACAAGGGCTATGGTTCTCAGTTCCTCTTCATGGGCGACAACGCTCCACCTCATCGTCAAGCATGTACGGAACTTACTAGGGAGACCCGTGGCAGCACGTAACTTACCGCCAGTAACGATTCCGAAACTGCGATTGGTGCTACAAGAGGAACGAGCAGCAACCACATATCCAGCATGCACAAATGATGTGAAACCTGCCTAGCAGTCAGGGGAGATCATATCCCCTATTAAAGACCGGATGTTTCTTGCTGGACACCTATCACAGTGAAGATCATATCCCCTATTAAAGACCAGATGTTTCTTGCTGGACACCCATCACAGGGATGTTTCGGCCTTCAGTCGCATTGCGCTCCATGCTACTTTTTCAATAAAGCTTCTTTTTATCCCTCTGATTTCTCTTTTAATAAGTGTTGCTTACATTACTCATGTCCTTACGTATTGGGGATCTTACGGTATTAAATGTGTTGATTTGGAAAGCTTTTGTACAAAGTTATATTGAAAAAAACGTCTCGTCCTTAATTTTTGCACACCAGTGTATGACTAAAAATAATAAAAAGTTGCTTACTGATACAGATTTAATATTACTGGTTCAGATAGAAGGCTGGAAATACTGATAAAATCAAAGTGTACACACCAGTAGTAACACTTAATAGTGGTGGTTGAGTTTTTTTTTCCCTTCTCTGAATAGGTAGAATTAAACTAAAGTAAATTAGTTTCTTCAAGCAACTTTTGAACTGGCCGTAGCAGTTATAAAGAAGAGTTTAACTTTGGAGAGCAAATAAACATTAACTTTTTTTTTTTCTTTTTGTCCTTGAAAGTTTTATATGGACCTTCCGAAAATACTAACTTTAAAACGCAACCGAATATGTCACCAAAATGCTGATGAAAATCTCAGTACATAGTAGCGAAGCACAATAAAAATATTACAAAGCGCAATCAAAATATTAGTCTCTTACGATAAATCATAAAAAAATAAATAAAATATTTAATCATGAGTCCACAAAGTAAGAGGAAAGAGAAATTTTTAATAACGGTTTAATTAGTTGGTATGATTTTAATAAATGCTAACTGAAATTCTAAGAAATGCTAGGAGGCATATAATGAAAAACGTACTTCCCATCCTCATCTACAGCAGCAGGCGCATTTCCAGCTTTTCTTGCTTCTTCTAATTCTTTAGCTTTACGCCAATCCTCCCTACTTCGCTTTTTTGGTTCTTCAACATCACGATTCTTTATGATTTCAGACACAGGTCTACTAACTGCATTCATATTTTAGCTCAATTCTACAAATTGCCTTTAAATTACTTCATCACAACACAAAACAAAATATCTTAATATCCGTTGCCAAATTGAACAAGCTAAATATTTATTGCAGTTACTTGAAGACTTCCCTATGATTCTTTTATAAAATATTAAAACTTCTTTTTTAATTCATATATTAAAATACAGAATAATTAATATTTTAATTAAATATTTTGTTTTGAAAAATTACAACTTCAAAATGAATCTTTTGCTATATCAAAATCTATTTAAACAGTAAGAAAAACAAATGGAGAAAACCTGGCAATTCGCAAACCCGTATAACGAGTTTCGAAAGTGTTTGGAAGAGTAGTGCAATAATATCAACACTTGTTGATCGGCACGTTGATCTGTTAGTTTTATCTCTTTATTGTAAATTATATAATGTTACCTAATCGAATTAAGAACATAATAATAAACACGGGCAATTTAATTAACTGCAAGGAATTCAAGAAAAGGGCAACACAATCGCCAACTGAAGAGGTTTGTAATTTTTCAGCGACCTTTTTTTTAAACAAAAATAAGCTATTTTACTAATTAAATAATACTGGTTGTTCCCAGAACTAATAGGGTAGTTCATGACTAATATAAAAAATTGCATAAAACTCTAGGAAATATCAGTATCTTGAAACATGTCTTTTAAATAATATTAGTGATTAAATCAAATCATTTTACATTGATAAAAACCGCAACGGGAAAAAAAGTTGCTAGGTATAAAAAGACCTTGGAAAAGCGCTGGGACATGTTCATATATTTACCGAACAATCCGTGATAACATATATTAAAAAAGTGTTGGTGTCTAAAACACAATAATGGATAAATATTTTTTTATTTGTTAAGTAGTTGATTGTTAAAATAGATTAAGTGAACCGTGTTTTTGTAAATATGGCTAAGTATATAAAGTAAGCACAGTGTAACAACTCTAAATATTGTTGCTAATCGTTTGTACAATTTAAATAGACGAACATTAATATGTATCTTAGTGGCAATGTTTAAACTCACGCTGAAGAGCCGCATGTGGCTCTCGCACGAAGAATAATTAGTTTTACTTTTAATTAAGTTAGAATACGTTTTCTGTTCATGCTTGTATGTCACCATTTTGAGTGGTAAATAAAGTTTCTGCTGTGTTCCATCAGTGGAGTTTGCTTCAATTGCGAAAGAAGTATCACAGTATTAATTATTTTGGGAGGCACCAGCCGAGATCGAATAATCGTGCACATTTTTATGTTATTAGTTCACTACTGAATGCAGTATTTGTGATACCAATTATTACTTCCTATTAATATTGAATTTCTTTACTTTATTATTTCATCACTGAACGTAATATTAATAATACCAGATTATTATTTCCTACTAATATTGAATTGCTTTATTTTATTAATTTATCACAGAAGTAATATTAGTGATTCGGATTTATTACTTCCTGTTAATACTGAATTACCTTATTTTACTACCGTATTGGATATTATATCTAATATTCATTTTAGTTGTTCAACAGTAGACATCTATAGCATATCCATTGCTCTATGTTGTTATTTTTATTTTGGTCACAATTAATGTGGCAGAGAGTATGAATTTCATGTAATTTAAACATCTAATTTTTTAGGTTTATGTATTTAAGAGAGTGCATTTAATTCTGTGATTCCTGACAGCATTAATTAATTACAATAATTAAATTGAGCTACTTTGACGAAGCATAAAGGTTTGAGGTTCATACGTTTTAAAAACGGAGATAATGTTCTATTTAGGAAGAGCTCGTAAGGAAGATTTGCAAAATCTTGCGGCTGAACTGGGATTTCATGTAACTACAGATTTGAAAATAGTCTATTTAAAACAGAAAATTGTTGAAAGCAGAGATTATGATGAAGTATTCATCAAAGGAGGCTTAGACATAATAATACAAGGACGAAAAGAGAGGGAGGAAAAGGAAAAAGAAGATAGAGGACTGAATCTCCTGCTAATCTTAACAGGATTAGTGCAAAATCAGAGGATAAATTTATATTACCTTATACTAGTATAGGTTACGTAAATGGTTATAAAATTACTATATTAAGGAATTTAGGTGCTAATATTGATATAGTCTGTCGCAAGTACATCACACCGGAAATGCTGACAGGTGAAAATGTGTGGGTGAAACAGCCGGTGAAAATGCGCTTTAGCCCACTGCTTGGCGATGTTTTGAAAATCGCCAATTCGGTGCGTTTCTGCGAATTGTCTTTGCAATTGCAACCTTCCCGACACACTCCGCGAAAACTGTTGTAAACAAAACATAGAATTCTAAAGCATAAATTAGTATGGAAACTGTTGCCACAAAAAGATAATAAAATAATATGCAAAACGAACATTATGATCATTAAAATATTTGTCAGTTAGGTTTAAATTAATTATTTACATTTTAGGTCGTAATACTTACACAACCTTCCCGACACCCTCCGCGAAAACGTAACCAAAATGGCATCGAAGAAAGAAGGCAACGTGCACAAATAAGCAAAATAAGCTAAAATAACGAAAATAAATTACAAGAAAATGCCATGTGCACAGCGTTCCTTTTAAACTTAAAAAAAACTTCAGCGAATTGCACAATGTAGGCAACGTACAAACAGTCAGCCATGTTGGCGCGTTTATTGCTCATTCAAAAACAATCGCTGCCAAGCAGTGGGCTAAAGCGCATTCCAACCAAACAGCCATTAGATTTGAGTTTAACTGTTTACGATTGGCTGAGGTCGAACTACATTGGCAAGTAATAACCAAGGAGTTTGCTTCAATTGTGAAAGAAATATCACAACAGTTAGAAAATTGAGAACTGATAATATTTATATTAGAAATATATCTGCAGTCATTAAGTGTAAATTTTTCATTGTTTATAATGTTGTAACTATGCTTTGAAAAACGACATAGTGAATTAAAAATGAGGAGACGTAGATGAATAAAACTGTCAATATAGATCTGATTTATTTTGAAAGAAATTAAGAAACATTTAACCCCATCAGTGGTCGAGTGGCTACAATCACTGAGTGCTAGTAGATCAACTCAAGTTAATTCATACGCGACTGGGCTAGCTGCATGATTTTTATGATTTTCCCCATGTATAATGTGACTACGAGTAAGTTTTCTTTATAAAATCCACCATGAAGTCATTACTTCACTTAGGCCGATAGCCTTCATGTATTTTTTCATATTCAAATAACCTAACCTAAAAACATTTAAGATCATTTTCAGTTAATCATGACTGAAATGATTTTAAAAAGCAGCTTATTTTACTAAAAACTATTGGAAGAATCATAAAATCAGTTTGGTCTTAATAGGTGAAAAGCAAAATTGAATTTTTATGCCATTGAAAAGACTAGAAAAATTCTGCTGTTACATTCAAACTGTACTCTAATGAACCCTGTTTATAACAAATTCCTGGATATAATGTACACAGATATCTGCACACATGCCATACTACATACGTTTCTGAATCGGGTCCCAATAACAGAAGAGTACCTTCAGTACTGTTCTGTTATCAGGACCAGATTCTAATATCCCCAAAAGTTGATGATTTGGCAAAAATTTAGATGCATAAAAATAATCAGCAAAATATTTACGATATTGTTAAGTTGAAGAAAAATCCAAGGGAAAAAGTAATGTAACAGATATTTGTAAAGTTAGAAATTTTTGATGACAACTTTCCAAAGAAATCAGGAAAAAAACATTGGTTAGCAAATTAACATTAATGTGGAGGCATGAAACTTCATTTATTATTTAAAATGTCTGTAAACATTTGCATTTTAGGACATTGATGCTGATACATAAACTCAATTAATAAAGAATCTTAATTGGTTATGGCCAGTGTGACAATGAAATTTATTTTGCACTTTTCATTAGTTTGCATATAACAACCAGTATCAGGATTAATAAAATGTTTATGGTTAATGCAGAAATGTTCAGATCCTGCCTCTTTTTATTCTTTCATGTCATCTCCTCTCCAACAGTTTGAGTGTATATAGTGCCATCAATAATTTTTTATGATAATTGTAAGTAAAGTTCTGACAGAGTGGTTAGGCACAGCAACGAAAAAACATTCGTTTGTTTCTCGGCAAATCCCACCGCACACCCACTGGCAAAGGATACAACCAATGTTATTTTTTTGATGCAAAAACAGACTTTCATCAACTTTTTACTACCTGCAATTAGGCAATCTGTTCGAGTGCTGCCTATTTTAACTGATGGTCTAGACCAGTGGTCTTCAAACTTTGTAAACTCATGGAACCCTTGGCGCTAGGTTTTTTTTTTTTTTTTTTCTTTGGAGAACCCCTTCTGTCTGTAGAAAAATATATCTTAAAATAATATTTAAAGTACATCAATGAGTTATAGGTTACTTTTACATAAAGAGAATTAAAGAAAAGTATTATATCTTTTGTTAAAACTTTTTAATCAATATATATCATAAAAGTAAGCGTATAATGTGCATGCCACTAAAACTCAGAAGCGAGTTCTGGTACGATCAAGAGAGTTACATGGCATTGTAGACCTGTATGCCGCATCCATGAAGAAGGTTCCCGTTTTTACCTGAAGGGCATGCTTTTGAAGATATAAGGGATGAAAATTTTCCCTCTATAAATTTATAGAACAGTCCAGAATACTTGAGTGCATTTTGGAACATTCTGGAATGTTTGAGAGTAGTCTGGAACCTTCAAGAACATCCCAGATCATTGTGGAACATTCTGGAACACTTTCAAATGTTGTGGAATATTCTGAAACATTGTTGACCATTTGAAGCCTTTTTTGCATGGGTAGGGGTATAGAAAGCAAGATTTGTCATGGGTTCGAACATCAGTTTCTTATCCGTGAAGTGCAGTGTGAGTGAATAAAAACAAACAGTGACGTGTGTGTAATCAAAGTCATACAGTGACTGAATATAAATCGAAAATAAAATGTGTAAGTGTACTTAATGTTTTCTTAATAAAAAGTTGATTTGATTTGTATTTCATAGAATGCCCAATGTAAAGAGGAGGAGATCTTGCCTGTTCTGAAAATATGTAAACGAAAATGAAAGAACATGTAAAATGAAAGAATATAACAAACACAAACATTTCGTAATTGGAAAAATGGATAACATCTGCCAGTTTTGCAAAGCGACGAAATTCAGTAGAGAAACACCAGGAATCTGTTGCATGAATGGAAAAATTTGAGCACCACCACTGGTATCACCTCTGCAAGAAGTTCTACATTACATTACCGGGGAAACATCAGATCAAAACACTTTCTTCAAAGTATAAAAGCGTACAATGCTTGCTTCCAAATGACTTCTTTTGATGTTACTTCGATCAACACTAACTAACAGAGATAAAATGCCACCCAATCGGTATAGTGGTTAATGTTGCTGATTGCCATGCCGAAGAGCCCGAGTTCGAATCTTGGAGAAGGTATGGCTGTTTGTAAATGTATAGTGTTGGTATGGCTTGGTGGCACTCTAAATATGTGCTGATCCGGAAGTCCTGTCTTGTGGTTTGGCAGGAGAGGGAGACCCCGGACCCCTTGGGGTGCTCTCTATTAAAATTGGGGGCACAACTAAGCAAAATCGTGCTGTCACCTGTAAGGTGCTCAAGGCTGTTGCCAACGGCAGGTGCATCTTTAGTGCTCCTTGCCATGAGGAATTTTGTTGGCTTGGGCTGATGTTGCTTGTCAGATGAGTGAGCATAAGTAAAAACAGAGATAAAATAAATTACGTTTTTTCCACCCATAGGGCAAATCTATCACAAAATGGGATCGTTATTACTAGTACCCAACGAAGACTATAAATTTCTGCAAGTATATTTCATTGGAAATGAAGAAAGAGAAATGGATCAACTATGCAAGCATCAGTGGATTGAGACGAGAAATAATCCAAGATGCAAAGAGGATCTTACACAAATACAATCAACTTATTCACATATTCAAAACAGCACTAGACTGAATGATTTCTGATGACTGTAAAGTTATACTTTGAGCTAACAAGAGACCAACATAGCCACTACTGAAAACGAACTCATCGACCAAATTTAACCAAACATTGTTCACAACTGTACCGAACCGGAGTGGCTATTTCAAAGAGCAGTTTTGGCAAATAAAAATAATATTGTTGGCAATATCAACTTTAATATTAAAAAGAAAATTCATGGTGAAGAGAGATTATACAAATCAATTGGCACGATGGTAAACGTTGAAGAAAGTGTTAATTCCGTGCAGAATTTAAAAATTTGTTGCAAGTACCAGGAATGGCATTACACTGCCTTCGACTGAAAATTGGATGTCCAATGATACTACTCAGAAATCCTAACTCGCCAAAACTATGTAGTGGGACAAGGATGGTCATCAAACAGCTGTCAAATAGCATCAACGAAGCTGAACTTAAGACAGGAAAGAACAAAGGTCACACAGTATTTATTCCCAGAATACTACTGATATCTACTAAACTGCCATTCCAGTTTAAACGACTGCAATTTCCAATCATATTAGCTTATAGTTTTAGACTTAACAAAGTGCAAGGACAAACTTTAAAACGTTGCGGTATCAACCTCAAAGACTCCTGCTTTTCTCATGGTCAGCTAGCTATATGTAGCTTGCTCTCGAGTGGGAAATTTGAAAAATTTGTACATATATACTCCAGATAACAAACTGAAAAATGTTGTTTATAAACAAGTATTGTAAATAGTTAGAATATGTTTTTAATAAAAACATTTTACCCCTTATATTTCAAAGTTTATTCTTTTATTCCAACTACCACACCATCTCATATTAACTCCCTGGGCGAAGCTCATAAATGGAACAAATTGCTGTTAAGAAACTGATTCTTGATCCTTAAACTAGTTTTCAGAACACAATCTGTTTTTTTTTTTTTTTTTTTTTTCTTGGCACATTATATCTCCATCTCTGTGCTACCTTCAAGTTGAAGTAGAGCTTCATTTTATGGTTTTTCATGCACTTTCTTTCAGAGTAAGTAATTCCTCATTCCTGAAGAAATTGTATGGAAGATATTTCATCATTAGGAAGCCCCAATTTTTCATATCCATGGTAAATGCAGTAATAATAAAAACACAAATGCACACCTGAAAACATAACAATTTTTAGAATTTGTATTCTCGTTGCAGTTTTGAAAAGGCATTCTTTTACTTTTTTTAAAAGTAAACATTGTAATGATTTTAAACACCATGCATACCAGGTAAACATTGGTCATTTGATATGAACCAATCTCTTGGTGAGTTTAACAAAACATGTGGTGATGACTGCGGTGCCAGTAACAGAACAGTACTGAATTTATTTCAGATAGGGCCAGCTCGTAGCATAAACATTCACTTAGGACAAAGATCTCTAGAATGTGCTACATGCACTCTAAGGGGTATGCAAAGTGTTATATTAAAAGAAAGTGGTCTTAATTAAATAATCTTTTTGAATGTTAATTATTCATATCTTTCTTCAAAATACTGACAACTGGTGCCAGGTAAATATATTAAAAATAAAAAGAACTAAGTTTAGCAAGTTCCTCAACATACTCGAAGGATAACATATCTCAACAAATCATCCAAAAATAATAAATGGGTACTACATAGATTTGCATTGTGTTTTATGTATAAGCCAAAGTCGGTAAATCTCCAAGTTTTTAAAAACCTTACAGTTCAAACAAATGGAGTGACTCAAAGTAGACTGCAAAATATAACAAAAGTAACCTGTTCAGCTTATAAACAAAGTACTGAAATTGGCTTACTTGTTTAGAATTCAATACCATTCCACATATGTGCTGCTCCATTCCAATTGATATCTTATCGCTGGCTAATAGCTGAATCCACACAAACATCTAGAATCTAAAATAAAGGAAATTCTTCATTCTTCACAGGTAATTTTTCTCTTGGTAGATCTGTTGTTGTCCTGTAGTCTGTGAATGGCCCTCCAGGGCCTAAGTTTCCATAATTCCAACTCACCCCTTCAAGCACTTCAGCATTTTCCTTTAACACTTTAGGGCACAAACCAAAATGCTAGAAAAGACAAGTTTTCAGCCTGCATGAAAATAGAGTGCATAGTTTCATAGTGACCGAGGCAAGTACAAAGATTTGTTATGGCTACAAACATATTTGCTAGGAAAACTATATTCACAACCACTAACATAAGAAAAAAGGCCCATTTTGTCAGCTATAGAAACAAGTGTCACATTTTAATTATTCTCGCATATGACTTGTTTCCCTGTGACTGGGACAGCTATGAAGAATATGCTACATCAACATTCTTACTCTCCAGGAAGCAGGACCTGTGGACATGTCTGTCCCAATGGCATATACCTTCTCTCCAGGGAAGCAAAAGCCTTTGTTCCTCTCTCTCTCTCTCTTTTGCACCCCCTTCAAAACCTAGACAAAATCTGAATTTTACTCTTGCACAAGCATCAAAGAAATCTCGGTTTAATGCCCACTTAATTTCTACAGGCTGAAAGATAAAATTATGTTTGACCAAACAGATGAATTTTCTCCTCTTCTATTTTTATTTTGTCTCCCCTCCAAACCAGTGAAAACACAACTGCTGTAACGAAGGCTGTCACCTTTACACCTGCAAATTGAGTCACCAAACACCCTTGTGCAAATGATTCAAACCCCTGTCAGCTTCTGAAAACAAGGAAGTCCTAATACAAAAGGCATAGTCAATCCTGCTGTTTTATTTGCAGCCTGAAAAGAATTCTCTTGATGTCTTTCCATTTGAAAAAAAAAAAATATATATATATATATATATCAGCTGCAACTTTCAGTAAAACAAAGATACCAGTTGTTTCCTTTTTCACACAACGAGTAATAAAGCCTCCATGACTCCACTGTTTTTAAAAGATCAAGAATGTATAATTTACTTCAGAAATGTTCCTGTCTTAACAACAGTCTGAATGATAAGATAACCTTAACTGCTCCTATTCACAACTTGCTGAGAAATTTCTTCTGGGAGCAAAATAACTAACAATATCCGTATATTAATTACCTCCAAAACAGATGTTCAGAAAAACACTTCCTGCTCTTTGTGAAAAAACTAAGAACCAAAAATAAATCTTTATTTTTGGTAAAAAATAAAAAGAATAGAAAAATAATGCAACGAAAGTTTTAAATGCCCTTGCTATTCTAGTTCAAACCATTTAAAACCTAAATATGTGGTTAATTAAAATTGCATAAAAGTTTAATTAAAAAAATTAAAATGAATAAAAATTAAACTAATGAAATTGATACTTAGGGGGGTGCGCCAAAGAAGTAAGCTCACAATCACTTGCAGGTGTATGATCGTGTATATTATATTACATTACATGGGGTACAAATTATAATTATTTTCATCTTAAGTATGTAATCAAAAAAGTTGAAAGATTGCTTTCTCAGGACATTAATTTTTAGAAGTTCATTACTAAATTATTCTAAAAGTTGCAATGAAATAAATGCATATTTCAGTTTTGAATTATTAATATGTTTAATTAATACACCCTGTCAGCTGTATTGATTCCCTAGGGCATAAAAATTCCTGATGCTGGATTTAAGGTTAAATTTTATGACATCATAGCTTTGTTGAGGGGTTGCCATGTTAACTGGAAAAATGTCAACATGATTCCAGAAAATAATATGAAACTTTTTCCAAAGGAAAAACTGAAAACCAGTAAATATTATTATTTTTCTGAAAACCTTTTTTAAATAGTATCTGGTTGTCATTTGTTAACAACCCCAGAATAGTATATTTTTGTAGCATCTGAACAACTATTAATTTCAATTTTTCAGTGTCATTTTTGGATTATCTATTGCACATCCATGCATTATTTTGAATGATTGATCAAAAGTTCATGGTATTAACATAACGTTATGACTGATACTGAACATATAAAAGATAATTTTCTCTAACTATATACACAGATTACACCTGGTCTTATATGTTTATAAATATCACCATAGTATTTAACTAAAAATTAGTCTATATATTGGTGTGTTCGTGTTGCACAAAGTGTGACCACTAACTAAAATCTTTGTAAAAATATAATAAAGCAAAACATTCAGATCATTAAAATGCTGTGCGCTTAATTAGAAATGTAATAATATAAATGTAAGCTGCTCATTAAAAAGGCATATGCAATATAAATGTTTCTGTATAAGTAACTAATATTCAGATTTTGTGAGGTTGATAAACTAAAACTTTTGTTACAAGTAAATGAAAAATAAATTTTACATAATTGCAAATTATCACAGATGATATCAAAATGAATTAACATATTTATTACCCTACACATTGTATACTATCAGAAATACAAGTACGTATGTTAATCTTCCAAGTGGCTGAGTCATATTATATTTTCAAAAATATTTATCTTTTACTATATGATACTTTTAAGTATATAGATATGCATTTTAACCTATGCCCAGCCAATTAAGATAGGATGCATATTGGTACGAAAGAAGTCAACCTACAAAATGAAAAGGTCATTTTTAAAACTGTAATTAAGAAAAACCACCTATTTATGTCAGCTTGGAAAACTTAAGGATTTTAGGGTCAAACAATTGGCCATGTGGAGTGTTGATTAGTGTGACAAAGCACGAAAGAACTGCTTGTCTCAAGAGCGATGGCTTTGTGGAGGATTTTCTAAAGTACATTGGTATATATTCATATTATACATGGTAAAAAACCATGAAAACACTATACAACCAACCTATGTATTGAAAACCAAACTTGAGACAAACTACTACTATTTGGTGGGCTTCTTCATGCAGCTTGTAGTGGCCATAAAAAATATTAAGCTCCAGAATTATAATTGTAACTACATGAAACAATTCCTATGAAAGTAAATATGGTGCTTTCTAATTATTCACAGCCCTGGTTTCAGTAATCAGTTCAATTTGCCATGTTTTGGGCAGTTTTTGAGTGTATGTATATATATAAAATTAAGGGTATGTATATATATGCCCTTTTTTTTTACAAAGGACTTTCTAATTTAATTTTCATATCTGGAAATTACTGAATATGTTAATTCTTTTTCTTTGAATTGTTTGTTAGCCTTACTAGGCCACTTTGTATTTGAATTTACTTTTTATAATGTTTAAATTTTAGTATTATTGTAGTACTTTGAATGTTTTTACTATTTTTTACTTTGAATGCTTTAAGACATGCAAGCATGTCAGGAAAAGGGGCAAAGCTAGTGAGACTTTTGTTAAGTTTTAATTTGTAAGGAAATCTATTTTGATTAATATTGTTTGGAGTCTCAGTGGTTTTGTCAGACGAAACATGTTTGCATGATCTTAGTTAATTAACTTGGTTTAGGGCTTCAAGCACTTTTCCCTTTACAAGTTCTGTTTGAAGCTTTGAACAGAGAAGATTAACAATAATATTTTTTGTGCACATTTTCCACTTTTTCTGGAGTATGGGTAGCTTTATATAATCAACATTTTACAATTTGCTTTATCACTCATAGTGTTTCAGGAACTTTGATTGGATGCTACAGATTTTTTTTTTACGACTTTTACTAGGTTTCAAACTTTTTTCCTTTATATGTGTGTGTGTGACAAGAGCCAATCCACGCATGTGCATATGATTCACATGTCTGAGTACGCATGGATTTGTATGCTTTGTATTTAAAAAAGTATATAGATATATTCCAGTGGCTGTAAAAGTGTAAATGTCAGAATTTCCACCCAACCCTGTAATTGTTTTTTTCATGTAAAATGCTTCTTTTCATCATTATTTATGAACCGAGCAGTTTCTATCAGCGTAACGATACTCTAATAAGCATTCATAAAAATATCATTAATGAATTTGCTACTTTTCATGGAGATGTGAATAATCACAAAGTATTGTAAATACTTTTGAGTGGTTTACAAATAGAAACTTAACCAATTTCATTTTAGATATTATAATGAATATTTGGTACTTCCTTGTTAAAGTAGCCACCTCAGTAGTCACTAAAATCAGAAGAATATGAAAATTTAAAATGTGTAATGTGTCAGATTTTAAATTATTTTGATTATGAAGTTGTTCACACATTTCATTCAGATATTGTTTATTTTTGTGTTTGCATGATCTTAGTTAATCAAATACTCAAAAGGTAAAATTGATGGAGTTGAAAAAAATCATCAAGATTAATTCATTCTTATGCATAATTGAAACTATTCCCCAAGCAAAAGAGCAATAAGGTAGAATTTTCTTGAAATAGTGGGGTTTTGGAGAAATCTGCGGGAAATTGAACAATGTTTCCTTATGCAAATAGTAGTCAGACACCTACTTTAATGAGTATTATAAAAGAAGTACAGGGTATTCATATTGCTGATGTTCTTATCCAAGCAAGAATTAGAAAAAGTCAAGTTTCCATAATTAACATGATTATATAAGTACAACTTTATAATTTCAAAATCTTGGTATTTCACATATTCAGAAAATCAGACTCTAGTACCGTCAAATTCTGTGGCGGTAATATATAGAACGAGAAAAAATATTTGCTTCTATACTAGCATCAGTTGTTTTATTGTAGCCTCTACAAAGATGAATACATTTTATTTCTAGGTGCACATTACATTTTCACTTTTTGAAAGTTGACATAGTGGTTTTTGGTTTTTGCCAAATTAAAATCAAATTTCATCAAGTGTATTTAGTGGCCGCTTCAACAAAGAAGTACCAAACCTTTCAGCAATTCTTTTAAACCTTCTTTATGTAAAAGTAAAGTTTCATATGCTTACCCAACAGGTATTTGACAGCGTTTCCTGTACTTTCAAATCTTGGCTGGAATCAGTTGAAGGAAACTCTGTTGCTGTAAGTTAATTAATTTTTTTTCATTGTAATACAGGTATTTGATATTAAATTTCATTTGTATATTTTCTCTGCTTTTAGTCTTTAAGAAATAAACTTTTACTAAAAGATTTATAATTAGATTATAGAATTAGGCATAGTATACAGTAAACCCTTGCCAAATGTGGTGGTTGCATCATTAACACATTACATATATGGCAAAGTTAACTTCATGTGAAAAAAAAATGAATCAGGTGTAGAACAGATTAAGAAAAGTATATATAATTTATACAAACTTAAATATTATTGTAATTCAAAGAGGGAAAATGAAACCAATGTTAATTGAAAAAAACTTCTATTACTGCTTATAAAGTAGATATGTGATGTAATTATTTTTTTAAATAGCTGGTGATTTTTGTTTGGGACAATGTCTGATGCAACTCATTAAACGTTTTGTCGTAAGGAGTATAAAGTTTTTCAGTATCTCTCATAAAGTATAATTTTCTCTCTTCATTTGAGTAAATCCCCATTACAAAAACAGGCAGTTCTGATGCCTTTTTTAGCAATTGATTACGTGAAAGCCTTTTTATCTTCTTCACTATTGCTGTTTTCTCCTCTGGCAGGTGTTATCATCCAAGTCTTCATTGTCATTTCATGATAATCATTCTCAAAGTATTTTATAATTTCTCCATCTTCCATATCTGAAAATCCTTTGTCACCTGTTGCTTTTGTAATTTGTATGATTTTCTTGGTTTCATTTTCAGTTGATGGAATTCCTTTAAAATTGCTGACAACTTCTGTTCAGCACTGATGACAGCAAGCATTCAATGTTGATGAATTCACTTGTTCTTGTCTAAGTGTAACCATTTCTATTCGTGTCTTTTGTTAAATTACTTCCAGAATGCTAGTAGTTTGTCGTGCTTTCCTTCATCTAGTACTGTATTTTCAGAAATGTTAACTTGTGTGAGTTAATAAGCTTTGAATGTTTTTAAGATTCTTTGATCTATTGGTTAGAGTAAGGAAATGGTGTTCAGTGAAAAGAATAAAACCTATACATTTGGATGCAATATTGTGAGGGCTTCAGTATCATGTTTTGGAGAATTAGGAGAATTTTAAAGCTCAAGTTTTGCTGTTCTACGTAATATCTGACTTATTTAATGAATGAATATTCAAACCAGTCATTATAGGGATCACAGTGCAGCTGACGCTTTGCAGAATACTGCCTATAATTGAATGGAGACAATTAAGAAAAAAAGTGTAAACAAAATCATGTTCAGTAAGGGTTTACTGTATCTTAGTATTATGCATTTTATATAATAGCTATCCATATGCCAATTAAAAACTTACTTTTCTAATTGTCTTTTGCAGAATTTTAGTCACATTTTTTGTGTTAATAAAGATCATGCTATCACAGTTGAAAAGGAAGATCGCATTAATTTAAAAATTTCTGGTATGTTTCTGAATGTTTTTAATTTTTCGTTCATTAATTTTATCTGTATTTTATAAATCTAACACAAATGTGTGTAATGTTTAAAGTCTTATGCTTTAAAACATTTCTTCTTCTGTTTTCAGTAAAAGTGTTTCTTGCAAACTACAGTACTGAAGATCTGGAAGCATCTGTTTCACAAGGTATTTTGCTAAATAATTTATTAAACTGTTTTTTTCATCAAACATATTTTGCATTTTATGAAACAGGAAAAAAGGAAATGTATTAAAATTTTTTAAAAATTAAGAAATCTATTAACATTTTTTAGCTAAACTCAAGTTACATAAAAGCAATCTTTCTGTCATTACTAGAGATTCAATATTTTAAACTATTTAGTTGGTACAGAAGTAAACAAAAGACATTAGCATAAAATTATTAGTGAATATTTATAATATTAGCATAAAGTTATAAAAATATATGACACTTTCTAATCTGGTTTCAACATTTGATAGGGTGGCTATGTCTTTTGGCTTATTTTTTAGTAATACATAACAGTCACCAACCCTCAGATGCACATACCACACATATATAGAATATATGTGGATTTTACATGCTTCATATATAATTGCCATTTTGTTGATCAGTGTTTTTAGCCATGCAGATTATTTTCTGTCATAAAATTTCTTATTGTTTCTTATGAAATGCTTCTTTTTGTAATAATTTATAACAGATCAGCTGTAAAGATAACCAAACAAATGTTTCTCACCAATTTATAATCACCATTTGAATGAGTGACTTTTTGTGAGGATGTGGATAATCAGAAGTACCAAAAGTCTTAGTGAATATTTGCAGGACAAAATTGTCAGTGAATATTTTTAAGACATTTATCATAAAATTATGACACATGTTTATGAAAAGATACAGTACAGTATTTCTGATATTCATATTTTTGAAATAAAAAAATTATGTTTTTATATCTTTGTATAAAAGTATGCAATAAATAGTAGATGATTATTTGTTGAAAGATTCTTTTTTAAAATAAAATCTGAATTATTAATTCAAATACATCTTTGTAGTAAATTTGAATTTAATTTTTTAAATTTTAATTCTAGTGATGAAGGATTTGGATGTCAGTGTTATTGATTCTTTAATTTTATCTCTGCCACCTCCCCCTAATGCTGAAACACTTACCTTGGCACATATGAAACCTTTATGGAAAGTATTAGAGCAGCTGGTGCATGATGGAAAAGTAGTAACCATTGGAATTAGTGATCTAGATACACATCAACTTGCTGAGCTGTATGATTGGACTGAGGTAAGGTATGTAAGATGTTACTTAAGATGAGGTCAGTTTATGAATTTTTAGTTTTCTTATAGCATATAAAACAATTCTGTTGTAACTGCAGACCTGATTAAAAACAATAGCAAATTTTGGTATTTGCATTTGAGTAATTATTAGGAACTGTGATTAATGCCAAGATGTATCAATAACATGCCAATAAATATTTGCCTTTTTATTGAGGCCATCCCTTATCCTTTAAGATTTTCCTGATAATAAAATGGAAGCCCTCCTTTTTCTCACAATCATGTAATGCTGTCGTACAATTAAGAATTTTCTTATTCTTATACAATGAAGCTATATACCATTAAAGAAAGTGTATTGAAGTGCAATATCAAAATATTATAAGAATAACAGTAGGAAATTGATTTGAAGGAAACAACTGCATTTATTATTGTCATGTATATGGTTTATTTACTTTTAGTGATTAGGCATTAGTATTAAATGAAGCTAAAAGGAACTGGATATCATGGATGAAATTATCATTTAAAAAAATTATTTAGGAAAAATTTATTTTACTGCAATAGAAGAACCAGATTATATATATCCAGAATATCCAGATTTCTATCACCTTAGTGGCAACTAAAAATACCAGATTTCTTCATGTATTTAAATATTAGTTAAATGCCAAAAAGATAGAGGGGGAAAGCAGCATTACATAAGCCTTATGATGGAAATGCAAATAATCAGTACAGGAAGTTAAATTAATAATCAATAATCTGTGTAGGATGTCGACCGAAAATAACAATCAGTGACCTATGTTAGTTTACTGACTATAGAATATTATAGTACTTCTAAAAATTTGGTAATGATATACTGTACAATCCACCACTTTTAGTTAATTATTTTTTTTAGATGACATCTCTAAAATCCATTGTTTTAATCATTTGTTTTTCATGCCATTATATTGCATGTTCAAGTTAAACAAAGCTTGTTACTTACATATTATCCCATTGACCACGAAAGTTGGTGGAGATTGTGCCAATAGTTCCTGGGGAATTCTGAGTTGCACTTTATGTCTGCAACTTTAATAATAAAACATTCATTTTGTAAAAGGAGCTGAACTTATTAACATTTTCATAAGAAATTGTTCACCAAATCAGTGTACATACACAAGAGTTTAGAGTAAAGAGAAAGTTATTCCCTTCTTGTTTTTGGTATTTTCTAAGAACAGAGCATTATTCTGTTTTGATGAATGTTTACATAGCTCACTCATAGATTTTAAAGTTATTTAGTGATAAGCTATCAAAATCAAATTTTATACCCACACTGTTTGTGGATGACACTGCATTGTGGTGAAGCGACATTTCCAGAATGAGATTTAGATTTTATAGAAATTTAATGCTGAAACAACTTTTGGCATATATCTTTGTTTTACAGACAAACTAAAAATCTCACAATGTGCTGTTGGAAAGAGTTGGGAAAAGTCTTTCAAGTGAAATTTTTAATATAATTTCTGATTTTTTGGCAAATTTTTGAAAATTGTTTATTTTTTTCTGATTATTTGACATCTATTATTTTAAATTTCAAGGTCTAAAAATATATTTTTAAAAATTTTCACAGATTATAAAGCAAACTCTTCACCGTCTTTTAAAGCAATAATGTTAAAAGGATATTAATTATGCAATTTTCTACTTTTTTTTAAAAAAAAAATGTGCTGCACCTGACCTTAAGCAGAAGAAGTTGTGCTTCTTTCTTTATGTCACGCTATTTCTCTCCTTTTGTTAGGAGAAATTCCGTTTTCGGCCAATTAATAAATGCTGGTTCTTCTGCTTCCCCTTCTTTATAGATAGGTTTTGCATTTGCTTCTAATTTAATTTTATTAATTCTAAAAAAAAAAAAAAGCAGAGTTTAAGTAAGGATTGATTAGCACTTAAAATTATTTGAAATGAACTATACCATGCAAAATTTAAAAAAGAAAAAAAATGGGAAATAAAATTTTGTTTCCCTTTTTATAAATTTATATACCTTTTTTCTTCACATTTCTGTTTAGTAGCTGAATTTTTAAATTTTATTGTAAAACTTAATTATTCTTTTATAGAGATTTAAAATCGTAACAACCACGAATATATGTTATAAGATAAGATAGGTAACACAAAGTTGGTGGGGGGAGGAGCATATAATAGTAATGCTTTAGCAGAAATGCAGAGACTGCAGATTAACTGTCCAAGATAAGATCAAATAGAGTAACTTTTTTTTTGTTGTAGGTATAGAATACATAAGTATGACTGTAGCATCAGAAATAATATATTTATTATAAAGTTGAAAATAATAGAATTGTTCGAGATAAAAGAGTGATTATTCTTTGTTGAAAAATGATTTTTCTAATGAATAATACTATCTAACAGGTAATAAAGACTAATAAAAAGAAGAAAATAAAGGGTTTTTACAAAATAAGCTATGTTTAAAACTCATAAAATAATTATGAACTAAAAGGGGGAAAATAATTAAATCATAAAGCCTAATAGGAGCAACAAATTAAATTACTTTCTTTGCAAAATTTCATCTACAGTTCTATATCACAAACAATAACAGTGTAGATGTCTAACAAAATCAAATTGTATTGTCAAAAGTATAAGCCATTATCTTTATAAATTTGTCAAGGGTGCTGCATGCTTTTATTATTCATGACGTAAAATTGTAGATGGATTTTGTAAAGAGAATTGTTTAATCTTTTTTTCCCGTTAAACTGTATGGTAATTTTTCTTTGCCTTTTAGTTCATAAATTATTTTATGAGTTTTAAATACAAGCTTATTTTGTAACATTTCTTTTACTATTTTTTTTCCATTTCTGTTTTATTTATTTTTGTTAAGAAAGAAAACAGGTACTTATTGAAATGCATATTAAGATTTTAAAAGTAGTAATTTTTACTCCCAACCATATTATTTTGCTGACGTTAATCTTGAATTTGCTATTCAATCTTAAGTCATATGAATTTTTATTATAGGTAAAACCTAGTGTGAATCAAGTAAATCTAGAATCATGCTGCGTTATGCCGCCAGAAATGACTGCATTTGCTCGTGCTAATGATATCCAGCTCTTAACTCATAATGATCCAAAAGGTAAACAAAACAAAACACATTTTTTTTTCTCCCACTTTCTGCTCTTAATCATTTCAGATCTCAGATCATTACTTTGCATCTGTCCAGTACCATAGAGAATTTTTACCTGTAATTTTTATACTAAGGCCATTCACTTTAATTTTTTGATTAAAGCTGCAATTGCACCATCTCCCGGAGGCGAGAATAGAAGAGTGACAAAGTCGTGAAGAAAAGTCATCACAGCATTCTGATTTGAAATAGCATTACTTTCTTTTCTGATAGCATTTCTTTCTTTCTGATAACATTTCTTTCTTTCTATTAGCATTTCTTCCAGAGTCTTAGTAGCAAGTTCAGTCTTATTTTCTTTTCTTTACTTATTCATAACATTTTATGAGAACGCTAAGGTTACATAGTCACACGACTTCACTGTCAAATCCCGAGAGTCAGGTCTGAAATTATTACTGTTTGGTTGTGGTGTGATCTCGTGATAGGATTGCACTGAATAATAACAAAGTCCAGATAACCTGCTTTACCAGGCAAAATCGACACAATTTAAAAAAAATACAATTAAATAAAATATATGCTAATTTCACAAAATAAAGTAAAAGTGTGCTTGAAGCTTGAATTATTTATATATTTATATTACCACCCTAATGAATTATGGTGGATTGATTGTGTTGTTTGGCAAAGATAATTGCTAGTTTTACAGGGTTAAGTCACATTCTTAATTTCATGCTGCATAATTGTAGTGAGGTGATAAATTTCTTCTTCAGGGTCTCCAGAGTGCTAAAAATTAGTTCTGCAAGAGTTATTTGTAAGTTGCTTGGTGAATTTAGATCAGTTAACTTTTGTACTGTGTTTACTGATTGGCAGGTAGAACCCATAGAAAGTCAAAATTCATAGGAAATTTGTCTGAGTATAGATCTTCTTACATTTCCAAATATGGTGTATGGGGGACATTTGTGATTAAAATAATATCAAGAATTTTGCCTTGACTGCCATGGTGATATCGAGTCAGTGTATTGGGAGCTGCAACTCTTACTTCACTGTTAATTAGGTAGTTGTTGAGGATTCTGCCATTTCTGTTAATGCATCTGGAATTCCATGTGTGGTGTCATTCAAATCTCCTGTTATTATAGTAGGAAAATTTGTGGATGTTAGGATGTCTCTTGTTATTGTGTTTGAAGGGGGATTATATGCTACAATAAAACTACCTTTAGTCCACTGTAAATGAGTATAGAGGTTAATTCAAAAGAGCTTATATGTAGTAGATAAAATTTTGAGTGCTTAATATAATTCTTTATTAATAATGGTTGTGCCTCTACGTCTGTTGTGTGTTGTGCATTTATTTTATGGATATGGAATGGGACTCTATCCTGTAACATTCTTGTGACAATGTGATAATCATTTATTTCATACTCTGTAATATTAAGCATATCGCCTCTTAGATTACCTCTGATTTTTTAACACTGAGTTTTTAAATCTTCTCCTTTAATAAATCCCAGTTTGCACTAAAGTTGGCTGGGATATGCCTTGTGTTTTTCTTGGGTTGCTTGAATTCTGTATTATCTCCATTTTTTCCTGATCCATGTTATCTTCTGTATTGAATTCACTGAATTTTTTTTTGTATGCAGGTGCCTCAGCTGCCATATTAGAAAGAGTCCTTTGTCCTTGATATCTGAAATCCCTCATTACCAACTGTAATTTTTTTTGCACTTGAACTACAAGTTTTTCATGTGGAATTTTAGTTGCCAAATTGGCTTGATGCACAGCATTGTTAATTTCTTTTTGTTTAAGGAAATATTTCATTTGCTGTGATATTGCATTCAAGTTCAAGTTCGCTGAATTCTTTGTGTTAAGTTGTCAGGCTTTACAGCAGAATGACTGAGCTCATGATGTTCTCTTTGAAGATTGAGTTTAATTTTGAATGGATACTCTGTATTAATTTCGCCACTAGTGCTCGCATAAAAATTGCCTAATGATATTATTTTCCATTTCCAAATTCATAATAAAAATGCTTTAAAAATCACTCATGCTTGCTCCTAGTCACCTAAGTTGGCCAGTGCTGATATCTCGTGAAAAGCAAAGTAGTCTTACCAATAGTTAAGGTGAGATGAGAAGCTACTGCTCACCAAGCGATACTTGTCACTCTCCAAACTTGATTGAGAACCTGTTCTTAATCACCAGATGCTACAAATTACAGGCTTAGTCTGATTGTGACTAAGCCTGTGTGTAATGTAAATGATGTCTGTGTATATTTGTGTGTAATAATTTTTCATTGAAACTAATTTTTACATCAAACTTACAAAAATTTTGGTTTCTGTATTTGAACTTTTTGCGTTCATGTAAAGAATTAATTAAATTTTGTGTAAAACTGGTGTTTCTTCCCCCCCTTTTTTTTACTAATTTTATTGTCTGAAAATCTAGAGGGGAAAATAATGCATATAATTTAATTTTCCGAAACACACAGTTACAGTAACAACATAATTAATGAAAAGTAGTTATGAATAAACTACATGTAACTGTCAATATTATTTCTTCAAAAGAAACCTACATTCCAAGAAGAATGCATAGCGATATTAATATTACAGTATCCAATTAGATAGCTTCAATTCCCTGTCATTTGAATCTCAGTCATTCTTACTGTTATCCCTATTACTCCTTAGGCCTCAAATTATTCATAAATAATTAGGAAGGTGAATGTGCAGCCAACTCAGTGAAATCATAGACTGAATGTCAGTTTGTGTATGTTTAGTTGTGATGGTTTGGTTCTTGTGTTAGGCTGGCATAAAATTCTTAACCTTCATAGATAGTTGCATTTGTCTTTGTTAGTGACTACATGGACAAATCCATTTTAAAATTCAGGGGAGCTAGTTCTCTGAACATATTGAGGAAAGAGAAAATTATGATGTTATTTTTGAAAATTTCAGAACCTGGCACTAAAAAACTAAGGGGGAAAGTATGCGAGTAAGTATAATACTTATCCACTTTATGTGGTACATTATAACTAAAAACATATCAGGGTACATTATTATCATTATATGAATATGTGATCACATCTGTTACTGTAGTTAATGTTGATATTATCATTTTATTGTAGGTAGTAAATCCCCCAAAAAGAAAAAGTACCAGATCTGTTTGTTGTTTAAAAAACTGTATAGAATTCTAATACAATTTCTGAAACACTGGCAGATTTGGGTGCTTCGGAAAGAAGGGCCTCCAAATTTGAGTCAGTTGCTACGCATTAGAAAGCAAGTGACCATGCAATCAAAATATAATCTTCTCTTCAGATTTTTCTCAGAGAAGAAAGACATGCTTGCTGCTTTCTTTTAGAACATAAAATATCCTACTGAGAAGCATTTTAAGAAACAATGATCACTGCATTTCAGTATATTATACCTGGAAAGACAAATAAATCTCCTTTTCTTAGCAAAGTAAGAGGAATATCACCACTCTTGGTGCAAAGTGAGGAAGCAAATCCTTATCTAGTAACTTTTATGATGAAGGCAGTACAATTTCAGGCTGAGCTGTATATCTACTTTTCAATTCTGGATCAGGATTCAGAAAGATACTGTACTTGGTTATGAGTTTACCTTTAATGGCAAGGTAGAAGAAGCAGTAGAATCATACACTGGAAGCTTCTTTTTTTTAAAAAATGAAGAACTCTAAGAAATGACATAAGAAGTACATTAGCACATTAGAAAGACTATATGAAAAAAATTGATTTAATAGCTGTATAAATTTCTTCATTGCTATTAGTATTTTGCTCTTACCTTTTGATTCTTCCCGGTAGAATGACTCAGTATTGAACTATTAAAATCAAATTACAGGAAGTGGATTAAATGGGCTATGTATAAAAAGAATTTGTTAACTATGGAATAATGGAAAAATTACTACCACAAATTATCAGCATCAAGCAAAACTGCCAATAGAAAATACAAAAAGAAAGGAAAAGTACATGAGATTACAGATCTCTCGCAAATATTTTTCCTTAATTCCATTTATAACTTTTTTCTTCATTTCTAATGATGTTTATTCTTTCTTTACCATGTGTTCTTTTTGTTTCGAATGTTGTGTTAATTAAATTAATCAACTGAACTCATTCTCCAAATTAAACTGCTTGAAAGTACAGAATTGTTAGCAGTATTTTTTTGCCTAGTATAGTCTGTATTTTGCATTTTCCTGCATTTCTTAATTGCCTTTGAATTAATCTTGATTTTTGAGTTAACTTTGGATAGTCTAGCAGTATTAACCTGATAAATAATTAGCAGAATTTACCTTTCATAATTTAGAATATTATTAGAAATTAAAAATTTTAGTTTATATTAATTCTGAAATTTTTATGGTGTGTTTTTAAAAAAATTGCTAAAACTATATTACATTTTTAATATCTGTGAAATTGCCTTGAACAATTATTTAAAAAAATTTGTGAACAAAGAAATTGTTAATAATCGTTGAATTATTTGTTAGAAAGTTAGAGATACAATGCATAATTAAATGTGTGTAAACTTTGCATGATTTTCATAATTCATTGCTATATCTGCTAGCTATACAAAAGGAAGCTTTCTTATATTTTATATATTATGTATAAGACTATGTTATATATGAAAAAATATATTTTATTATTAGTACGTTAAGCTGTATACATTTTTCTAAATGTTTCAGATTTACTGCCAAAAACCTTACAGCCCAAAATCCTAGAATCAGGCATTGCTAATCCTGATGAATGGAAAGTGAACTGGATAGTAAGATATTCTGTTATAGTAAAGTGTCGTGGAATTATACAAAACAAAGGTTATGTGCTACAGTTTGTGAAATAATCTGCAACTTAATATTCAGACTGCAATAGAATAATATATATGGCTATATGCATTTTGAATATACTGCATTATCATAGAAATTTCTTTTGATAACAATAATTTTAAAAAAAAATAAAGGCTGTGTCCTAAACCTAGAACTATTTGAACAAGTTTGAAAATTTTGTTCATGTATGTCAAAAAATGTTCTCATTTCTTGCCTGTATAAATTTTTTATTTCATTTAAGTATATCTTAGGTAGGCTGTTGTGTTCTCATATCTACAAATTATCACAGCCTAAACATATTTTTTAAAAATTAAAGAAATAAATGATTTGCTAGTTAAAAAAAAAGTGTTGCAAATAAAAGTGGGCCATAACAGGGTGAAATACCGGCCAGACATATCGATTACTATTTTTTTATGAAAATTCCAATTTTTATAGCTACAATAATTTAGACGAAAAACTTAAGCATGATATTGTAATGAGGATTTTAATGGGAAAGTATTTTTATTTTCTGCCTTCTGCTGATTATATACAGTATTACACAGTACACAATATCTTTTCATAAATTTATCATTGTTTCAGGATTAGGTTACATTATCATCATTTTTCACTTTTATACTAAACAACTGATTTTACAGTTAGTTGCCTAAAGTAGTTATTATATTAAAAATTTATACATATATATATATATATATATATTATGTTTTTGATTAAATGCAGTTTTATTTAAATCAGTCAAATTAAAAAAAATTGATTTTAATTTATTGAATTTGCACAATTTTTTAATCAGTAACAGATTGAATTTGAAAGTTAAATATTGTATGCTTTGCCAAATGGTAATACACTATGGTGTGGAAGTTAAAAGTATTTTATTTCAGGCAGTGGCAACACATTACTTTTAAACAACCCGATACTTAACCTAGTGGCAACACTCTTGCATTGAAAAGATACATTTTTTTTTATTTTGAGAAGTGGCAACATATTTTTAAATCACTGAGTTTGTTAATAAAAAAATCATTGAATTGACACAAATTATGAAAGAAATAAAAATAAATTTGAAATTTAAAATTCAGTCTTCGAGGTACATGTGTTCAAAATTTGGTGGCTCTAGGTGCTGCCATTTTACCACAATGGGAGGAACATAAGGAGAGATTTTTCATTATTTAATAAAAGAAAAGAACCTGCTGTATAACATAAAAGATGTACTGCAATATAGGGTATAGAACACTTTATTATTACTTTATTTAATGTTTGTAGTGACTTACTCTATGCAGTTTATCAAGTAATCATTAACAAATTTATCTTATATGGTCTGAACTTTTACGTATCCACAATAGATATTGCAAAGTATACCTCACAGATTGAGGCACTACTGTATATATTTCTTTTAGTGCAAATGTATTCAAGTCTTGTTGATATAAATGAATGTTTCTTTTCATATACAGTAGAACCTCAATTATCTGAGGTAATTGAGAGGATAATCCACCTCAAATTATCAAAACCGTGATTAATGGAAACCAAATTTTAAATCATGGCAATTTTTCTTTTGGCAAAGTTTTCTAAAATTGTTTTATTTGACATTCTAAAAATAAGTTGAGAGATAATACTATTAACATTTTAACAAACTTAAACAAAATTCATTTCCTTCAGTTAAACAAGTAAACCAGTAAAAATTTTATTTCATGACAAAAAATTTTAATGAAAAAAAAATAGAATAAAGAAACTCCATCAAAATTTAAGTACATTGGGAAATTTTATGAGATTTCTTGCATGCATTTTAAGAGGCATTATTATTAGAGCATTATTATTTATGCAATATCTATGCATCATTTCATGCTCTGAAACATGCATATGATTTCACTGTCAATTAGATTGTTAGTGTTACTTATGTTTTTTATTCAGGTCAAACATATCTTTTATTGTAATGCATAATAGAAATACCATTTAACCTTTGGCTTCCCCTAAAAGTTTATTTGCTTATCACATGGTTAACATATTAGTAATGATTAATATAAACAACAAAATTTTTATTAAATTATTATAGAAGTCATGATAATTGCACTACAATACTACTGGAATTATATGTCGTGATTTATTTGTGATGATGCTGTTGAAAACGGTTCTATCATTCAAGTATTGCAAACTGTGCACTACCATTTTGTGTGATGGGATTCAGCTTTTGTACCGTATAAACCATAGATGTTCAATATATTGTTAAATGTGTTTACCTCTTGTTAACAGATCTCGGATGGAACAAAATGTCTGCATTTTCTGACATATGTGTTGATATCTTCACTTTTTTGTTTTTCATATTTTTGCAGTGCTATCAATCCTCTCACTACAGAAATTTGAAAATCTTTCAATTGTAAGGATAAGAGAACAAGATATACGAATTTGTAACTGTCATATCAACAAAACTGCAAGATATATGAAGCCCTTATTGTTGAGAAAATAATTTACCAACCACTGCACAAGTGATATTAAAATTTTATTGCCTAAAATACTTAAAAAGCAAGGTTTATGGCATGGCACTTGGTATAACACCAAGAAAATGATGATATTGATGAAACGCTGCATTTTATCCCGGAATTTCCATCATTAAAGATGGCATTCTATACTTTCTATTTATGTTTGTTGATTGTGTAACTGCTTACATTCTATATAGAATTTTGAATACCATATATGTCTAGGTATAAGCTGAGAATTTTAGGAACATTTATTTCTAAAGCTAAATTACGGGGGTTGGCTTATATATGGATATGCTAATCCTATAGAAAACATGGGTACTTTCCTGGTGCATTTGGCACAAGGGATAAATCACCAAATAATCACTTTTTTATTTTTTAAGCTTCCAAAAAAAATTTGTTTTTAAATAAAATGAGTTAGTTGTTTATTTTTTAAATTGTGTATATTGCTGACATTCCTTTATTCTAGAACTAGTTTTTTATTTACAGAGAGATACTGAACAGCCGAATTTTGCTGTATAAGAATCTCTCTTCCTGCTCATCTTTCAGACAAAATAAAATAGCACAGAAAATAAGACTAGCACAGATACTACAAATTATATACAAGACAACAAATGAATGGAGAAATGTGCTAACCTGAGATAGGGATTACCAGAGTTAAAAGTATTGCTGTTGGCATTTGGCATTTCACTTTATGCGGTTTGACTGGAAAAATTTCACCTGTTGGCAACCTGCTTGGCAACATTTTCATCCTCATGGAGTTTAAACGTTACAGGAATTTTTTATTCGTTTCAGCTTTTGTACAGGTTTTGAATTTTGAGTAAATTTTTGAAGAAAAAACACACTTTTGGCTCATATTTGGAAATATACAGTAAATGGTTTCAATGTTAGACCACCGAGAGCAAAAGTATTAAATGATCCATGGTTGATAATAATAATAATAATAATAATAATAATAATAAAAGACCAAAATCCTGACAAGAGAAATTCAGAGATAACTGATTTTTGTTGTTCTCTTTCTAATATTATTACATTTTTCCAATGATTTCTTCAAATCGACAGCCAGCTCAATTTATAGAGATCTCGGTTGATGAAAGGCAATAGAAGTTCTGTTGTATATAATACATTTAAAATATAAAATAATGTTGCAATCAAATGAAAAATATACTTGTTGTTTAAAATTTGTATTTGGTTTAATATTTCAAGAAAAGAATTCTTTTAATGTTGAAATAATAAGAACGGGTTTTTTTTTTTTTTTTTTT
>KK122453.1:56592-68011 GCA_000611955.2 Stegodyphus mimosarum | reverse complement strand
TTTTTTTTTTTTTTTTTTTTTTTTTTTTTTTTTAAAGTATGAATAAAATTGGTTGTTAAGTTCAAGAAGTGCAAATATTTCAGATAGCAATTTTAATTCATACATTTAATTTACAAATATTTTCTTTTATTGCATATATTTCCACTGATTAATAATTCATATAATTTAATATTTTTTAATTCAATAAACCTTGAAATACTTAAAAAAGTAAAATTTTTTAAATTATGAACATTAACATTTCAGACATATACTTCAAAATTCAAATGGATGGTACAATCTATGGTACAGCAAAAGCATTTACATAGCTCATTCTGTTTAGTATATCAAAATTACTGGAAAGAATCTTCATTACCTCCAAAAATTTACAATGTCCAGGGCTTTCAAAAGCAGGCTATGTAAATATTAATCATTCCTAGTTGCTGAAGGAATAATGGGAAGATGTTTTAAAAAACTTCATATTGATGATTAATGCTTCCACTTGTAGTATCATTTCCTAAAAATTCTTCTAGCCTATCAACATCTGATGAACTGTCCAACTCGCCAGCTTCTTTACTTTTTGTTTTAGGAATATCTTTTTTGGGTGCGGTGGCATCTTTCTCTTTATGCTTCTTGTGCTTGTGTGATTTCCTATGACTCCTAGATTCTTCCTAAATATTAAGAAAGATTTATGATTCAAAAAATGTAAAAATACACAAAAATAAATAAAATCTGAAGGCTTTCAGATTTTACATTATGCGCAAAGGGACACTTTTTCAACGTTTTGTGTGTTACCTTAATTTATTAAATATCATGTTCTTCACACTTAAACCATAAAATTCAATTTAACAGCAATATCGCAAAATAATTTTAAAATTAGCATATCTTTAGAATTTCCGATACACAGTCTCGCTTGCTAGAGATAAAAATCCCCCCCGTACAATGTTGCTATCCCTCGCTTTGAAATCGTTGAGTTTGTTAATCAAAAATTCTTTAATCTATGACAAAATATGAAACAGATTTCAAATTTGAGCTTCCAGATGCCCATATTTGGTGGAGGATTATGTTATTCAAAATTAGATGGCTATAGGTACCATTGTTTTTATCACAATGCGAGAAACATATACATTTATGCAGATTCTTCATTATTTAATTTTTTTAACTATAATACAGGGCTGTAATATTTGGTGGCAACAGTTTAAAAAGTGAATCAATGCAAAATGGCAAAACAAAATTAACAGCCCTTCTGTGTTAATGCCCTTTGGGCTAACAATAATATTAATTTCAGATACTTTAAAAATAAAGTATAGGATACTTTTTCAGTTGTAATGCTTATTGTTAATATCAGTTGTGAGATTTAGTCGTTATGCATTAGTGTGGCAGAACCACTTCCTAAATACTTTTAGTTTGGCAAATGCATTGTTAAAACTAGATTATAGTATTTATTTAGGCAGTTTATTGTTACTTAACTTAATTGCTTATTTAGTTAATGAATTTGCCCCCAATCCTACCATAGGGTGATTTTCATTTGGATAGTAAGGAATAAGTTATTAGTTAAAATTCAGAAAAAAAAATATTACTTAACACTTCCCCCACAAAAAGAAAACATTGTTGATTTTTGGAATCATAAAAGGAGGTTGGATAGTTTTATTTATTTACTTTCAACTTGCAGAAAATAGGTATCTTGATGAAACTATTACTGTCCTTTGATTAGTCACCAATCATGTCCCTCCTTCATGCTTAAAGTGCTCCAACTGGATTAGAGCATCATTTTATCATCCTAACCCATATCTGTTTCAAAAGCATGTTAGTTACACCAGTGTTTCTCAACCTTTCTTAGCCAACAGACAAATAAAATTTATGAAAAAAATTTGTGACCTAGTTGGACACTTCAGTGTTAACAGCATTTAAAGACACAATAATAGATTCTAGATCCTGAAATTATAGCGTTAACATAAAAAATATAATCCCAAATTTTTTTAGCATGGAGGTGAAAATCTCTAATGACTGGTAAAATTTTTCTATGAACTGTTGCCAGTCTGCTTAACCAGCAGCTGAGAATCACTAGGTTTACAACCTTTAAACTGCCAACTCATATGGACCTTATTCTTGTTAGAGCTTATGAAAATAGCTAAGTAAGAGGGTATTATGAGGTAGGTTAGATATCGAATTAATGTGATATATGGATAAAGCACTACTTTTATTTCATGGCTAGCAGTGTTTCTCACTATTAAAATTTCAACTCATAAAAAAATTCTGAAACTGTTCTGTTATGTTATGGAAATATGTTTTTACATGTACGAAAATTACACATTTTAAGCAACTATAAAAAACATTTTATAGTTTGCCACTATAACAATAGAAACAATGGATTTTGTAGAAGACATCCCCCCCCGAAAAAAAAAGCCCAGCAATATGGAATAAATACTATACGAAAAATACAAAATTAAATTCATGTAATGTGCTATGTCTGAGTTGTATTTAAAAAAAGTGCAAGGTCATTGATGTAATCACTGTGTCAGCCTATCTTCAAGTCATTATGCCAAAAGAATAACAGTTAAAGCAATATTTTACTTTTGTCACTTAACAAAATAGCCTACAACAATGTTTGCCAAACTATTCAGGACTGCAACCCCAAATTCTCAGGAATATGTATTTTATAATATGTTTGGGACCCTATTATGTAGTTTTTCTGCAGTTTGGCGACTCCCCCCAAAAAAATGCTTCACTACCCTTAGTTTGAAGATCATTGACCTAAAACATCTCTCGAATGCCTTTTTGAAAATTTTTTGATGTTATTAAATAATAACTGAGAAATCAATAACAAGGAACCTTCTGCAAGTCTCTTTACAGGAGTAAAACAAAGCACACATATTTAAAAACCCTTCCAGATAATAATATGGTTTCTTAGAATTGAGCTGTGAAAATTTGAGGCTAGCACACTGATAATGTTATATTTAATTACATACATAGTCTCAAAACACTTCAGTTAATGCATAAGCAAAGAAAGTGTAGATGGTTGTTATGCAAATATATAAATTGTAACAAAATGATACAGAACATTTTGAAAGTCTCACTGGATATATATTCTGCACAAAATATTGAAGTAAAATTATTGTAAGTTTTAATTCTGCTGATAATTAAACATTATTCTAAATGTTATCTAGTTCGAATACCAAAGTGCTTTATCTTCTCATATATCATTCCATAATTTAAAAAGATAAAAATTGGTTATTTGAGTATAAGAAACAATCATTTCTCTTCATACAAAGTCACAGTTTTTGTGATTAAATCTCATAATACTGATTGTTATATATTTCGCAGACTGTTGCATAATATGTAAGCATAGTAAACAAAAAAAAAAATCTGTAAATATATTCCCCCCCCTCCAAAAAAAACATGACCAGGAGACCGTTTTGTTCAAATAATCAAGCAAATGCTTTCTCTAAGAACTATTATTCATTCTTGAAACAAAACAGTAAAAAATACTGCATTGGAAAAATCAATCAGATTGAGAAGTCTGATTGATTTTTGATTGACAACATTTGTTCTGTGCAATCTTAAAAAAAAAAAAAGAAAAAAAAAACTTCACAGAATTCACAGACACTTTGTTCTCAACTTCACGAATATCTGCTAAAATTAAAATCATTTATCATTAAAGGGCAAATTAAATGCTTTTGTAATTACTTCCTAAGATTAGAATAGCTATAAAATAGTTATAATTTATCCATTTCAATTCTAGATTTCATGGTATTTAGTGTTACAAATAAATAAAGTGCTTCGATTAATGGCTATACAAATTTTCAGTTAAACAGACCCATCATAAGAAATTGTAAAAAGTTAACTTCACCTTATTTTTGCTTTTATGCTTATGTCTTTTGCTTTTGGCAGAACTAGAATCTTCACTCACAGCTTCTGAACCCTCGGGTGTGGCACTAGGTGATGAGCGACTGCGTACTGAAAAGAATTTTAGATGCAAAACGTATTGCTGAAGAATAAATTTATTAAAAAAATTCTATAAAATTATATACAACTGAAATGAGACTAATATAGTAGCATGCCAAAAATCAAAATACAGTATATGATTAAATTAACACAATATGTTATCAGATACATAAAGTATTTTCTTTTTAATCATTAGTGCAAATAATCTTACTAGGAAAGATCTAAGATTTATATTACAATTCATGACTAAAAGTTTATTTTATGATCAGAATTTTACAGAATATATTTATAAATGTGTCATAGTAATCTCATAATATTGTTGCTTGCACAGTGTCAGGCATAAACAGATGATGGATGGCTTCGGAGCAGTAACATCAATTAAAATTTCTTACTACCACAAAACATTAGTAGTTTCCCTTGTATTCTATTCCAGATAGCTGAGTAGGCTGACTGCATGAGATTTTCATAGTTTTCTTTACATGCAATGTAACAGACTAGTTACTTCCTTGTATGAAGTAAAAGACATATTGTAATTGCAAAACTTTTCGGGCCTTGAGATTAGTTTTTCTATAAATACATGTAACTTTAGTATAATTTATGAAGTATGGTTCTAAACATTATTCGACTTTCTTTGGGGTCAGTTTCTATATTAGGCATAATTTAGAGTGCAAGTCAGACCCATTTTTTTGGAGAGCTATTGGGCATTTTTATCAGCAACATTTTTTTGGGGGGGTTTTGGTGTTTTTTTTTTTTTTTTTTTTTAAATTTTCCAGATTCGAAATTTTTTTGCATTTTAGAGAATTAAAGGTGAAAGCTTTTTAAATTTTGTCTCACTTAAGGAATGACTAGAAGGAGCACACCCATCACCAAATCCAAGTGATCTGAATTATCGTCCACTATATTTCAGCAGGCGCCATTTATAGCACTATTCCATGTTTACTTCCTTGTACAAAGTAAAGAAAGTATTGTAAATAAATGATGGTTCTAATCTGGTAGTGTAATAGTTCCATTTCAGATACCTTTTACTTAATGATAATGATATTTTTTTTACAAATTCCACAACAGTGTTGTAAAGCAAATAATCGTTTGACAAACTATGATTGAATAGACCAAGATGAACTGTTTGTGCAGTTGATGTTTGCGATGACAAGAAACTTTCTTTAAAACCCGATGTATATATGCATATATTTAATAGATGGAGGTGATTTTCCTGATCAAGTTATTACTATTAATGAAAGCTAACTGCTTCGCTTTTGTCTAGACAGCAAGTTCTGTAGCACCCATTCATTTTGGTTGTGCTACTTGAATATTTTTATTTACCAGTAGTATTAAGATTTATTCCAAAAGCTAATTACACAAAAGAAACAGACAGATGAATATGAAAATGAAATTGCATGCAATAATTAAAAATGCATGAACACATATTTATAGAGAATAACAACACATTATTTAATCTAAGTACTGTTGTCATTAATACAAGTTTTTGGTTTAGAAAATAATTCCATTCCAAAAGTAGCTGCTGAAATAAACTAGATTATTTTTCACATAGCTTCATAAATGACTATTGCATTTCATCTGATGCTTCTTCTCAAATAATAAATAACTATAAATTTTTATAATCATTTTAATAACAAATAGTTTTGTTAAATATGATTGTTACTGTTCTAAATATGGCAAAGCAAAAAAGTTAAACTGTAAAATTTATTATTCACTATTCTTTTTTTTTCCCCTCAAGTAAAGGTCAGCAAAGAAGAAAAGTAAAAATGAGAAACTGTTTATAAGAACTGAAGTGAAGAATAATGAGAAATATATTATAAAACAAGGGGGGGGAAGAAACACATGCAGATATTTACAAAATCAACTTATTAGTTAGTCAATTAATCAATGCAAATTGATAAGTTAAAAAAAGAAAATATTAAAAATTACACAGCTAAATAATAAAATGCATCTTATTCATGGAAAGGAAGTTAAAATACAAACAAAGGTATTTATGCATTACCACAACGACCTCAGTAGAAATCACTAAAATTTCAGAAATGGTCAAACTCTGTCAACCATATGCATGACAATTCTTCAGGTTTAACAACATTGCCACTTTCATATGTGTTCTTTCTGTTGTATACCAAATTTCAATGGCTTTTACAGGAAAATCATATTTTTTGTCTTACACTCAATTTAAAACCTATGGTTATGGGATTCTCTACACTGGAAGAAACTGCAGGAAGATTTCTGGAAGAATGCAGCATTTTGCCACAATATTGCTTGAACACTTACTTTGAATCTCTTCTTAAAGCAGCTGCCATTAAATGTCCACTAGAACAAAAGAAATAAAAGCTTGCTTATAAGTAGGTTTATTGATTACTATTTTAGGTAAATATCTAGTTAAAATGTAAAATTATGTCTTCAACAAATATGTTTGTATGTTATAAACAATTTTTTGGAATTACAAATCATCACATTTTTTCTTCTGTAAAATTCACGAAACTGCACCAAGGTAATTGTGCTAACACTTAAATGCCCAAACAGCAAGAAAGGTTTAGAAATCTTGACACAAGTGATATACTGCCAAACTGTTTCAATAATTTTTCCATAATACTTTCTAAATCAAACTACTTAAGCATCCCTCCCCTCCCCCCAAAAAATCTTATGAATGGAGGGGGAAAATTCAGCAGAAACGTTTACTAATTAAAAACTTCTTAAATGGATTTCACTGTGCTCTATGTACTATGCATATATTGTTCACAATATTTTTTTAAATAAAAATCATTACCACTTGGTGTTTCACTAGAAGTTTTTCTTTTATAGTCATACATGGTTTCTAAAACATTTAGATCTTCATCTTCCAAAGTGAGCATTGTAGGCGAAAGAATATTATGTTCAGCAGATGCACTTTGTTTCTGTGGTTCTGATGAAACCTGGAATATTTCACAGGAAAAAAACTGTTAAAATCATCATTTGTGTTACTGTAAAAGCCCAAAGTCTGGTAAAACCTAACTTTTACCAAAGTGGCTTGGAAAAAGTCCAACATATGCTTTAATGTGATTCCATTTCGGGCTTTTCCAAAGCCTTTGTGGTAAATTCTAGGAGTTACCAACACCTTCTACAAAATGAGTGATTTAAATCGACCTTCAATGAGCCTGTGCATGCAATTTCCATAGTGATACTTTTCTATTCTTGTCCCTCCGTATTCACGCCATTTGCAGACTAGTTTCGAGCAAATGCAAACAAGTGTAAGCAGCTATGATCTAAAATACACGCAATTTGTTTCATTTTAACATATTTTGTATTTTTTATTTTGCTGAAAGGAAATGAGTGCTATTACGTGGAAAATATTTTATGCCTTTTTGTCTGAATCTGTAAAAAATAAGCATGATACAGCCTTTGTTTAACAAAAGAGAAATATACTGTGTTAATAAATGAAGTGAAAGAAACAAAATGTGTGAAGGAAAAATGAACAGTTCATTATAGAAGGTTGAAATGCTATGATATTATAAATATTGGAGGAAAAGACAAACTTATAGCACCACTGTCTGCAGAAAAAGCAGAAATCCTCTATTATGTTACAACTAATGAAATCTTCAACGTCACACACAATGCTCATATTGGAGTTGAGCATAGTGGAAGAACCTGTATGATTAAAGAACTCAGCTGCAAGCACAAGAATGTAACAGTAGAATCTATCATCATGTATTTGAGACAACATGAACCACGCCAGAAAAAAACTGTGAGAAAGAGGATTGTAATCAAACCCATTGTGCATAGCGAAATGAATTCTCGATGTCAAGTCAACCTAATAGATGTGTAATTCAATCCTGATTGTGATATGAAATCCATTTTAGAGTATCAAGATCGTCTACAAAATTTGTCCCACTCCGAAGAAGCATATCACCTTCTGGATATTTTCACAACTTTTGGAGCTCTAAACATTCCGCATTCCGACAGTGGGAGAGAATTTTGCAACCAAATCATAAACAGGTTATGTGAAATGTGGAGTGATATAAAAATAGTTCACTTGAGACACAATCAGCCACAAGGTTCTGTCAAACAGGTGAACCAAGATGTTGAGAACATGTTGGCAACATGGATGGAAACAAATACGATACAAATGCGGTCAGAAGGATTAAAATTTGTTCAAGCAATGAAAAACAAAGCATATGAGGCATAACAAAGCTTCATAAGGTGAACCAAATGTTCACCTTATGAAGCCATGTTTGGTGATCCTATGAAGCTGGGACTTGCTAATTCAGTTCTGATACATAATTTGATTAGTAGCATGGCCACTGAAGAGGACTTAGAAAAAATTATAAATATTAATAATGAATACATGGTTAATACAGAAGATGAGGGCACTAATCTCAAATCAACAGTTGATTTAGAATTGCTAGATAATAATAATACATGTGAAAAGGAATCATGTATAGTGATGGACGTAGATACGGAAGTTCAAATTAATTAAAAAAAAGGGGGGAACCAGATATATGCTCTGGCACAATGGATGCGATTAAATTCAAAATAAATTCCATTCAAAATATGAAAGTGTTTCGAGAGACAGCTAAGGAAGGAGTTGAGAAGCAGGCAAAGAAGACGAAGGCTGCGTGTACTAAAAACATTCCGAAACCTATTCTTGGACAAAATGTTAAAATAAAAGTATCTGATATAGACAGATCGAAAATGGATCCAAAATCAGTAAAAGCCATTATTACAAATATTATATATGATGAATTTTATGTTCTTGGGATTAAGTTTGGTAAATTCAAATTGCTGTACCCAAGAAACCAGATTACCTTTCGCGAAGGAAATTTTTTTAAACATCGAAGAAGTTGGTACAGAAGAAATAAGTGTATGTTAAGTAGTAAAAAGACCTTCTTTAGTTGAGGGACAAGGACTCAGAAAATGCAACTTTCAAAGAAGTGTATTACGAAGATGTGTTTGTACAAATCAGCTGATCTACTTTGTAACTCAAAATGCCATAACAATCAGCCCTGTTATAACAAGTAGTAAGAAGTATTAAAGAAAAATGTACTATTTTTTAAATTTCATAATTTTATTTTTTTTTCTGAGCTATTAATTTAATTTTTTCAACTATTGCCAAAATTATTTTTAAAAATTACTGAAATCTCTTTAGTAGTTATTGAGAGAATTCTGCATTAGTTCAGCTTTTTCACATGGGATCTTATTTGTGAAATGGCATAAATATTGCATTTCGTTTATTTTTATTTCTTGTAAATCTTTCAAAAATAATTGTAAGACAGATTACATAATCTTAAATCATACCTTATTTTGATCACTTTTACAATTTATATTATCAATTAAAAAAAATTAAGCGTGTTTTAAGCTTTTCGGGACACACTGTATAAAATATACCTGCAAATAGAAAATCCTATCATAAGTAATCTCTCACTTTGAGCTTTTACCAGATGGCATTGGTAACTCCTAGGATTCACTTCAAAGGCTTGGTAAAAGCCCAAAATGGAATCATATTAAAGTATACTTCAGCCTTTTACAAAGCCACTTTGGTAAAACCTAGGATTTACCACACAGTTTGGGCTTTTACAGTAATATTTGTATTACATCTATTGATGAATAAGAGTAAAAAAAATGTTAAGTCTTTAACTACAGATTTTAAAAGCATGAATTCAATCATAAAGTATTTAAAAACCTTTCTGAAAATGATCATAAGTGATAATAATGTAATAAAAATACACCATATGAATGAATTTTTCAGTTTTGATTTTATATATAACTTTGTTTTACATATCACACATTAAAATATAGAGTACGCATGTTAGTAAAATTGTAGCATTTTACAGCAATACATTTAAAAAAAAAATGGTACTCTTAGTTTATCTGCCCAACCCTCCCACAGAGTCATAAATCATTGGTGGCTAATTTTTTCACCAACCTCAAACACGAAAAACAGCAGCAATTTTAAAGAATTGTGGTGCGACAGAGTAAGAGTAGATGTGTAAAATTCCAATATGCAAATTAGTGGCACTGCACTCGGAATACGTTATCTTGCTGCAGCCACCGGAAGGTTGGTGTCAACGTCAACTGTGTGAAGAAGGCTTCACGAAGGTGGTCTTTATGCGACATGACCAGGCATTTGTGTATCGCTCATGTCGCGCCATAGGAGGGACCGTTTGCATTGGGCATGAAAGCCTGATCAATGAAGGGCTGTTCTCTTTACGGATGTGTCCAGGTTTAGCGATAGTACGTCTTATTTGATATGGAAAGAACTTGAAACCTGTTATCATCCGTCAAACATTCGTGAAGAAGATGCATACGGAAGAAGCAGTATCTGTGCTTGGGGTGGCATCTCTTTAGGTGGACGCACAGACCTCCATGTCTTTCCAAGGGGAACCGTGAATGCTCAGGTTTATAGAGATGACATCCTTGATGCTTATGTGCACCCATATGCTGGGGCAAGAGGTGATGCTTTCCTGTTACAGGACGACAACGCAAGACCACACAGGGCTCGCATCGTAGATGATTATTTTCAACAGGAAACAATTATGTGCATGGAGTGGCCAACTCGATCCCCAAACTTGAATCCTATCGAGCACATTTGAGATGCTTTAGAAAGGCATCTAGCTGCTCTCAATCCACCCCCTCAGACCCTTTCCCGCGTTTGCAACTGCTTTGCAAGAGCAATGGCTCTCGCTTCCTATGGAACTGATAGATCGCATAATTGAAAGCATCACACACTGCTGTATGTGCTGCATTGCTTCTAGAGGCGATCATATTCCATATTAAAGGTACTTTTCCTACAGCAAACTGACACCTTCGATTTGTTCATTTTATACATGTGTTAATTTCTATACTACCATAATTGTCTGGTAATTTCTTTTTATGTTATTTGATACCTTACTATGTGTTGTATATTGTGGGTAAGTTTCATAAAATTCTACATGTAACTTTTTCAGCAATCATGATTTTTCCTTAATTTATGATAACCAGTGTATTATAGAATAAAGTACTGGACAAAGAAACACATGCAATATGCATATACCCTTAACGTGCATCAATACAAAATACATTTTGTACCCAATTCTAAACCAGGCCATATGAGCCATGGTAAATTGTATGAAAAACTTACATATGAAACATTTTCATACAATGTATTTACTATGTGCATGAATGTGTTTTGCTTTTTTAAAAAATTGTTTTGTAATTATAACAACTTAGACGGGGAAGCAAAGCAAGGAGTTATTTGCAAGGTGGAAGCTAGCAGAAGAGAATGACATAATTAGCTCACCACAGTATTTATACCAAAGTAGGTGTGATTCTAAAGATAGCTATGATTGGTTAATATTAGTTTTGGTTTGCACTTTTCAAGCAGCATTATGTAACTTTGAAAGATCTTGAATTTGGGAGAACAGATGAATTAAGGAGGAGATCACCAAATTTATAACGTTAATTTTAAGATCGCCAATTAGTTTTTAAAGCAGCTTTCATATTTTCTTATATCTTACTACATATATATATATATATATATATA
>KK122453.1:37064-47502 GCA_000611955.2 Stegodyphus mimosarum | reverse complement strand
ACTACACTTTCAAATTTATGAAAAAATAGTTAAAGCTTTTATCATAACTGTATTCAAGTTTAATGCACACTTATAATACTATGAATGGTGTGAGAGGATGATGATTAACAAATTACTTCATTGTCAAAAATAATCTTAACTAAAATAACATAGAATACTGCTTTCATATCCATATGTGACATATTACAAGACTTTCCTTAAATACCTGAAACATCAGATAACAGCAAACATTACGCAAAACAGGATATTCATGTTAATATGCATGATTTTGGTTAGTTTAATTGATGAATTATCCAAGTAAGATATTATTAACATTAAACACTGTAACAGTAAAATATATTACACAGAATACACAGTATATTACTACAAAAATAATGTAAAATAGTGTACTGTACAGCTGAATGTATTCTTTCTCATGCACGGCATTAAAATATTGTGATATTTTTAATGCAATCTAAAAATAAGATGATGAAGAAATGCATATAACATTTTATTTCAGCAGTGGTAGAAATGAGAATAATTTACTTTCTTAGTACAACCAGCACACTAGTATCACTATATAGGACTCATAGTATACATTTTGGGAATAGCTGCAATAATATGTTACTAATATTAATTGGTGAATACTACTACAAGGAAGAGGTTGGAAAAGTTTAAAAAGAAGAAAGAAGATGGGCATATTTTTGAACTGCAATATTTTGACTATGTTACAGACTGTTGCCACTTTGTTTTCCTTTTGAATTTTACAAAACTTACGGCAATTTTTTTCTTATCAGCCTTTATGAATGATGGATAAGTAAAACTGTGGATGCTGAATCAGTAAATACATGGTTACAACTATAATTTTCAAATGTAAATTTTTGAATCTATGTATATCAATCCCAACTGCCTATAGGAAGAAGTGGAAACTAGCCGCTTCATAAATCTCTAGTGGTAAATATTATTTTACAAAGCAGTTATTAAAATTTTAAAAAAATTAGTCTATAGAACTTCCAAAATTTCTATGCTATGTTATAGTAAATTAATGCTACTAATTTACACAAGTTCATAATAATCAGATGTCTTCAGGATATTTAATTTATTTCTGTTCACACATTTACAATACATAGTAAGTACAGTATTAATTTTTTTTAATTAACTAATCTGTCAGTCAATCCTGGCTGACATTTACAATCCTTTTACACTTGGATCTACTATCCTGATTTCAATAACTTCCTTTCTTCATAAAAAACTTAATAACAACCAGTAGCTTTTATAATTTGCATTTAAACTGGAAATAAATTATAATCCACTTCCTAAGAGTAAAAAAAAAATTTTTTTTATTAAAATTATAAATCTTTTTTTTACAAAAACTGTTTAAAAATTATTCTGCATTTAATTTAAAAATTAAAAATGAATAACAATAACTAATTGCTCGGTACTCTTCTGTTATTGGGACCGGATTTGGAAATATATGAATGTATCCAAGTGTGTATGTATGTGCATATATGTGTATATATGTGCATATATGTGTATATATATATACACACACACATTTGTACCTACATATACACATACATCCATGCATATACACATGCATTTCTGAATTCAGTCCTGATAACAGAACAGTATCAACTGCTCTCAGTCTGGAATTCGTCAGAGGAATGTCCGACCTCAGTTTAATTGATTTGGTTTAACAAAACAGGAAAAAAAAAAAAAAATAAAAAAAAAAAAAAAAAAAAAAAAAACCAATGCTATTTCACTAATTTGCGAGTGATTACAAAAAAAAAATTGTATTTTAATTATACATATATATATATGCATATGTGATTACATAAAATTAAACACACACACACAGAAAAAAGTAAATTAATCTCACTTACTTGGCATAGTGGGGGACTGCTCAGTAATACCATTTGCTTGAGAAATTGAAAATGCATTAACAGATTCTACCGACGAAGAAGATATTTGAGACAATTGTTCAGCAACTTGCCTACGCCGATTTGTTAAGTTGTCTAGAAAACTAGGAGGAAATTATGAAATTATAAGTGACTTCATTTATCTAATGCAAAAGTGCTATTACTTATTCTTCTGAACCCCAAACTATCAGTAAACTTATAATAAAATCGAATTTATAATAATTTTAATAATATTCTGAACACTTTTTTTTTGTGACATTTAGAATTAACACTATAACTACTAATAATTAACATATATTAAATTCTACCACATGAAATGGTATAAATTTTCCAAATCTTTGTTGCAATATTTTCTTGCATGCTAATCAATATTTTGGAGAATATATTACCTTTTAATGAATTTATAATATGGAGAGATGTTTTTCAAATAGTCAAAATTCATATTAAAGCAGCATCAAGAAAAATACATAAATAACATAAAATAAACTACAATTTGGCATAAATCATAATCGATTGAATGAACACTGAGACTGAGCAAGACTTGGCACGACTAAGTCGTAGGAAATTTAAACAAAGTAAAAATAATGATGAAGTCTTTTGTTAGCACAGCCATATGCAACTACAGAATTTAAGAATACAATTTTCAACCAAAAAAAAAAGAGTAAAGAATATTGAATGTACACTGCACAAAAAAAAGGGGGGGACAGTTCTATATCTCCCATTCTACTGGACAGATTAACGAAATTCCATTTGCATTTCTCATGTCTCGAAAGTGTGACTTAGGTTAGGTTAGGTTAGGTTATTTAATTATGGCAAAGCACACGAGGGCTATCTGCCTAAAGGGAGGGATGCCTTCGTGGAGGACTTTCTAAGGGAAACTGGCTCGTATACACGTTACACATGGGGAAAACCACGAAAACGCCCATGCAGCCAGCCCGTTCGCGGGATTCGAACCTCGGACCGAACTACCAGTGTTCAGCGTCTTTACCGCTCGGCCGCTGGTGGGCCCAGCGTGACTTAGGATATATATTAGATTTATATATAGCATTATTCTAACATAGGTATTCTGACACAAAATCAAACTTTTTCTGAAATAACATACCAATTTTTTTTACATATTTTGATTCTACGACTTAAATTATGCCAGACTGTAAAAATCGCACGAGTAGATTTTAAAATATTAGCTCTCAAAATTTTAGCTCCTCAATGTTAACTGAATTTGGTATATATTGATTAATATCTCTTTTTTTTTTATTAAACTTACTTGATTCCTTCTTTTAGAATTCGAAATTTAGGTTCATTCCAAATAAAATTCACCAATTTTTTATGATTTATTTTTAAAACTTGTATTTTTAAATAATTTTTTATATTTTTTGAAAAAAAATTTGAATTATAACCTACGAAATGTTTAACATCATCTTAAAGTAGATGTATTTCTAGGCACACCTGCGAAATTTAGAGTTTTTATTCAAAATTTTCTAAGACATACACGAATTTACATATTGCAGTGTTCTGAAATTTGGCATCTTTTTTTTGAGCGATTATAATGCCAAATGTGGTTTATGGATTTTGTTACAGTGAATTGCCACACCTATTTTTAACCTTAAATTTCAAATAAATTTTTACAGAGAATTAATTATGTGGAATTTTTTCCCTCAATGATGCATAATAAATATTTATTAATACTATATGAAAAGCTATTTTTTTAAATTGTAGATGATATTTTTCAAATTTTTAACATTTCTTTAAAAATTTCTTTCTTTCTTCCCTTTTTTTAAAATTTTACCTTCACTGTGTTATCGTCTGCTACTTTACTTTAATTTCATTTAAATCTAATTGCCGAAATCTGAGAAAGTTTGTTTGATGTTTATTGTCTTTAAACAAACAGGAGATTGGAATAGTTTTGGGACATTTCTAATCTGAAAATCTTTTAGAGATTCTCTTTAGGCAAATAACCAAAATCACAAAGGCATGTTCTTTAATATGGAAATTATTAATCTTAAAAACTCCAAATAATATGATTTAGATCATTTGCACCTGATACAAAAATTGGGTCACTCGGTGGTATAGAATAAGCGCTATTGGAGTGTTTTATTTTTGTCATTTAGCAAAAAATCTTTTAATTCAAATATTTATGCTTTGGACTTTGCTTTAAACTTTATTTATAGTTAAAATATCTAGAAACGAAAAGCTGTCATCAGCTGAAACGCATTTGATGCAACTGATATTTTAAAAAATTTGACAAGTATGCATAATTTATGGAAGTGTAACAATCAAAAAATCTTAATTTTCTTGTGTCAGCACTGAAAACAAATGTAGACGGAAAAAAGGATATTAGGGAGAAAAAAAAAGCAAAAATTTGGAGAGGAATGTGGCTGTCAGAAACACTAAGATGTTTCGAAAATTTGGATGCTTTTGAATATACTTGCAGAATGCCTGAAGAAAAAGAGCAAGCCATTAAGAAGAAAAAATAAATTTTTGCATAAAATTTAGTATTTTTTTTAATTAAAAACTTTTTTGATCTTATGATATTTGATTCTTGCGATTTCAAAAATAAAATATTTGACTAAAATATGAATAACATTTTAAAAAACTAAATGTAGGATGATAAAATTGTGTAAAACAATGGGCACAAAGATAAAACTGTTTAACCCCTTCGCACCAGGTAGCTCAAACGCGCGCTTATCGCGGAGGCCGGCAGTGTCTTACACGAGCGTCTGTCCAGGGCCGGGGGCTTTTTTGTTATTAAGCCTCAATCCATGAAATTTCCGAAGTATCAACGCATTGTTTAATAATGCTCTATAGAGTATTTAAATGGCTTACGCTTTATAGATATTTTTATATATACTTTAATTACCTTATTTCTTGTTTAAATGCATATTTTACACATTTTTATTTCATTACTCACCATTTTATGACTTTTAACATTATACATCTGAAAACTAAATATATTACTTAAAATTCTCTTTTCGTATGAAAAATTTGAAAACAGGGATCTACACACAGTCCTACGTTACATTCCTTGCACTCGTAATAACTCATTTGCCGTTTTGGAGGATTTTTCCAGGAATGTGAACAAACGAAGCATCGTCGTCTCGTTTTCTTATCAGTCTCTTCTGAACAAAGTTTTGGAAAATGTCTTTCAGTTAATCTGAGCGGATTTAATGATTCTGCTGATCTTGGTGTGATATAAACATTGGTGCTTTTAGAGGAATACCGATAAATAATTTGATTAACTAAATTAAGACGATAATTCAGGAGAGGAAGATTTTTTTTTACTTTTTTTGTTGAAAAGAGTATTGGTGTTAAATACAGCCATATCCATGATATTGAAGAAAAGCTTCTTATACCATTTAACAGTTTTTCTGAAATACGGGTACTGAATATATGGGTACTGAGTGGTAATTCCGAAAAATTTTCTATTGTGGATGACCATGGAGGAGTACTTGCTTTCGACGTACTCGGCATACATATGTCCGAAATGTCCTCATCGTCATTAGATTCGTCAGATTCTTTATGATCAGAATATATCTCTAGTATCACTATCACTACTATCAGAATCTGTTTCAGAGTCAATATCTGAAATATTTTGCATCATTTCTGCTATTTCATGCTCTGTTAAACATTTTCAACGTTTCAACATTGCAACGGTAAAAACAGAAGGAATTCACATCTAACAAGATCTAATTATTTTCTAAAAACTGAACTGCAAACCGAAATACCCAACGCTTTAGCGAAAATAAAACTTCTCTATTTACAATAAACAACTACCACGTGAGAATTTAAAGAGATGTCATAAAGCACGCGATTCAGAAACATTTACTTCCCCTTTTGTTTATATAATCAAAAACACATGTATGTGACTCATGCTTCTCTCATTTCGAGTAGAAGGTCTAATGTACATGTATCTGAAACCATATGGACATACAGTGCCATCTTGTGGCAGAAATTATAGTTTTTAAAATGTTCCAGGACACTGGCACAAATACGTGACAGTCGGGGCTGAACGGGAAAACGCTCTGGCACGCCTGCGTGTCGGCCAGGAAGTGAGTCTGTTCGTTGCTGGCACGTAGATGTGACAGTCGGTGCGAAGGGGTTAAAGCAATGTATGCAAGTCATCCCAAGTTAAAATGTCGGTTATATTTATTTATTTATTTATTTATTATCATTCTGCCTGATTCACCTCTCAATGGGCACTACAGGTCACTCATGTTATCCTGATTGTTGCACCAGTAACATGAGTTAGTTAAATATATCTTTTATTTATATATCCTTTCTGAACGGCCTATTGAAAGGCATGTCAACTAAGCTTTACTGTATTTTCTTTTTTAATATATGCAGTTTTCAAATGCATTGTAGTCTGGGTCACAAAATATGCTTTTGAAAGAAATGCAGTTCAAATAAGTAAAATCAAATTCTGGAAAATTTTTATATTAATAAATATATTTAAAATGTGCAGTATGAATGAATAAACAGCAAATTTTAAAACAATAATCTGAAGAGACAATGCAACACAAACAATTAAAATTAAATTTTGAAAATTTAAAAATGATCTAAAATAATAACTATGACTAAAAAATATAGTATAAAGAAAGCTATTTGAAAAAAAATTAATGATTTATCTTTTATTTAAACTACACAGTTCAAATGAGTAAACAGAAAATTTTAAAACAGTTCTTTGAAAGAAATCACACAACTTCTACAATTAAAATGAAATTCGAAAAAGAAAAAAACTACTTAAATAATAAAAATAATAACAGTTATAATAAAAAATATAATATAAAGAAAATTATTTGAAAGTATGGAATGATTGTGACATGAGCGGAAAAGCTCATGCACGATGTAAAAATGGAAAGGAAAATAGGTTGCCATATATTAACAAGTTCGTCAAGTGAACTATTCTTGGCACAAACTGAAAAAAATGTGCCAGGTTAAAATTTTGAATTTCTCTGTAAATTTCACACCAAATTTTACCAAATTTAATGTCTAGGCATAATTTGAGTCGTAGAATCAAAATATGTAAAAACATTGGTATGTTATTTCAGAAAAAGTCTGATTTTATGTCAAAATACCTATGTTAGAACAGTGCTATATATAAATCTAATATATATCCTAAGTCATGCTTTTGAGACATGAAGAACGGAATTTGAATTTCGTCAATTGGCCTACTAGAACGGGAGATATAGGACTGTCACCCCTTTTTTTTTGCGCAGTGTACATATTACGCTAATGCAACAAAACATTTTTTTTACAAACATCAGAAATTGAATAAAAAATCTATTTTTCCATACCCTGCTACCATTTTTAACTGTGTGCAGAAGACAGCATGCTTTAGAAGCAAGCTGATATCTTGCCTACAGAAATTTATTTCTTTAATGTATTTTTATTTGGTTGGCTCTACTGAATAAAACTGTATCCTATTAAATTAAATATAAAATTCACTGAAGAAGCTGGATATTTATTTATAGATTTTTCTTAGATAAATGCTCATTTTATGGAGTTTATAGTTGTTTCCAAATAGATGATCTAAAGTGGAAAATTCAACACCAATTTATTATTATTATTATTATTATTTTTTTTTTTTTATACACAGTGCAAGAGACCCACTAAAACAGCTTCAGTAAATTATTTTACGAAAATGCTTTGAAAACTTAGCTGAACAATGGAACAACGGCACAACACTTAAAGAACATACTTTGATAACTTAATTTTTTCCTCATTTTTCTTCCTTCTTATGACATTATTCTCAATTTGTATGGAAAAGCCTTTTATATGCTTTCATATGTAATGTTAATTAAAAATATGTTTCTGAATAAAATTCTGAATGTTAATTAAAAATACATTTATAAATACATAAAAAATAAAGCAATAAAAACTAATACAAAGATTTCAGGTCACTTTGAAAGCTAACTTTAGAATAATAAAATACAGTTTACTACAAAAAGAAAAAAAAAAAACCATCTGTATAATTATAATTACAATACAAATATTCCTACACAATAAAAAAGTAATGAAATCAATTTGAATGTTAGTAAAAAGAAATTAATTTTTTAAAAACTGGAATATCTTACACATCATAATTCTGTTCCTCTGATTCAGCTAAGCAATCCAATTCTTCGACAGTAGCTCGAATTTCATTATTATTAATCTCAAGTTGCTTCAATAAAGTTTCTCTCTGAAGAAAAGTATTTATCACTTTAAGTATACTCACATGCAGTAACTAATAAGATTTATAAATGTCTAATTTTGAAAATGAAAATTCTTAGCAATAGAAGAGATACTGAAAAAGAGAAATATAATTACAAAAGGAGAAAAATTATGACATTTAGACATTTAAAATGTAAATTCATATTATAAACACGCACAGCCAACTCTATAATGGCCCTGAAGTCCAGAGGTCATGTGATCCAGATGGTCGATGTGTTCTCTGTGGTAGCGTGTGGTTGAAACCCGTGGCCATGGATTTTTGCTATTCTAGGTGATTTTAAATAACTTAAGCTTATTGTAATGTTAAACAATAGTTTTATCTACATTTCGTTTTATATCTTTTTAGATTTATTTGGGAAAATTTGTAGCTGTTCTCAAGCCTATTTAAGTATTTCGTTTTAACACCAAATGCATTTACTCTAGTCTGAACATTTTGCCTACAATTGTTTTGAATATTTGTTTAGTATAGTACATTAGGAGTTCTTTATTTTGATTACTTCTTTCTAATAGCATATTTGACAGTCTGTCCCAATGAAAGAAAGTTTATCACCACAAACATTTCAGGCATTAACAACGACTACAGATGCAGTCATTCAGTTGATTCGATATTTGTTTCAAAAGTTCGAAGCTGAATACATATTGTTAGGAAAATTTCAAACTGATGCTCTTGAATCACGCTTTAGAATGTATCGACAAATGTCAGGTTCAAATTATTAAATAAATTACATGCAATTAAAGTGAGAAAATTAAAGAAAGCGAGAAGAAGCTTCGTTTTAAAAGCAATATTATATTTCATCATCAAATATTAATGTCCTTTTTACCAGATTATGATAAGGATTCTATCTTTACATTTGTGAACATTGATGAGTATTCAAATTTACTAAATAATGGTTTTTCTATAGAAAATGTTTCTTATGATATTTTACCAGTGTAGTTTATGTTTCAGGGTATGTTTTCATGAAAGAATTAAGCTTTCAAAAGGCAGAATAAGTTTGATGTCTTTTAGTTAAAGATCTGTAAATTTTGTAATTAATTTTTGCATATAATGTAAATTGCAAGTTTTTTCTGACATTCTATTCTTTTACTAACTAATGGGCCTATTTCATACTTCTCAGTCTGGTAAATAGCCCTTTAACAGAGACGATACTTTCTTTATGCTTTTTAGACCATCAGCCAGAAATAAATTAATTTCTTCTGCTTGATAAAAAAAAATTTTTACTAAGAAATTAGTCTCAGATGACAACTTTAACTAACCAGTAAGTTCCTCTTGTCAACTTTATAACAATCACATCTCAAATACAGTACAACCCATCACCAAACACTACTTTCTCTCCCAATGAATACTACAACATTAAATCCACATTACATTCCATCAGTAAGTAACATTTACAATTACAGCCATTTCATTTCAAATTTTGCAAACAAATAATTTGAATTTCTTTTCTGGCATCAATTTGTACTTAAATTTGTATTTAAATACCTACCTTTTGATTTTGCTTATAAATCTAAGAGAATGTATGAATTTGTACATTTCTGTTGTTTTCAAATATCTTCTTTTGTATATATTTCAATTATATTATATTAATTTGTAGAGGTCTCAATAGTTTTTATTGTTTTTACAATACTGTGAGAGTGACGAGGAACATTTTGTCTAAAGTGAGGATCTCACTTAATTTAGTTTTTAACAAGTACCTTAAATTAAGAAGAAAATCTTACTTGTTTTTATTTTCACTTTCATTTATGGCAAGTACTGTATTTTGGCTAATGTAGACTAATTACCTTTCTCATTTTTTTCATAGCTTATGATTTAACTCAGCAAAATAACCAATTTGATCCTTAATTGGAAAAAAGATAAAACACTCTCACTTAATTTTATTATTGTCAACTGATAATGGATTGGTTTGTGCCCTTTGACAAGTCAAATAATCTACAGTCAATAACAATAGCTACCTTTTCAGTATTTTAAATTTTACTTTATTTTACTATTTAGAATATGTCTCATTTAAAATAATATTTCTTTACAGCTTATTAAAATATTTTTACTACAGTAGAAATCTAAATAACTTATACTTAAAATAGACTCAAATTTATTCCAATAATTCATTGCATTAATTAAATTTTATATTCCTTGGAGATGATATATAAACATTTTTTCTAATAACAAATTATGTATATATATATGAAATAATAAAAAAAAGAAGTCTGAAGTAATGACCAGCAGGAATTTTAACGTCGTAGAAGTGTTGATCTATAACGAATAGGAAATTGGAGGCGAAGGCAGATTAAATCTTCATTTTTTATTTCCGCTTGTTGTGGCCACAATCAACTTGGCA
>KK122453.1:7521-35592 GCA_000611955.2 Stegodyphus mimosarum | reverse complement strand
ATACTATACTTTTAAGAAGCAGCAATATGTATTCAGATTTTCAATATAATAATAATGATTAGTAATTTCAATATGATATTTTTAGTTGCACTAAATAAAATCTTTAGAAAAAATCCAGACCACAGACTTAGAAATGAGACGATGAACAAATCTTGCAAGAAAAATCATTCCCAATTCACTAAAATGTATTTCACATTTGGAAAAACACCATATTTGAAGATTGAGACACTTGAAGGTATTTTTCAAGCACACACTAAAATTACGAGAAAAGCACAGCACAGCACAGCATTAGAAGAACAGAGATGTCGTCACACTACGGCCTTAGGAAATGCAGATACGATGAACTTTCAACACACTGCATTAAATCAAATTCCTAATTTTTATTTCGCAGTCGCGTCACTGGAAATTGTTGAGAGTTCATTGGAGTAAACTTTTGCCCAACACATCACTTGAATATCGCCTGCACATATCCATTGGAGTTAGCAACGGAGATCGATCCTCATCGACTCATTGAAATAATAAAAAAAAGAAGTCTGATGTAAATGACGAGCAGGAATTTTTCAGGAATTTTAACGTCGTAGAAGTGTTGATCTATAACGAATAGGAAATTGGAGGCGAAGGCAGATTAAATCTTCATTTTTTATTTCCGCTTGTTGTGGCCACAATCAACTTGGCACATGAAATGTGCCTATTCCAAAATAGCTCACATTTTAGATCATTTTAGTAAGAAAGAAGAAAGCAGCAGACAGCAGTCCAACTAGACCGAAGCGTAAAGAGCAAGTGCGTTACGTTCAGAATGAAATCCCAATTCAGACTGAGTTAGTTTTGGTTTACAATGCATTTTGATTGGACAGTTAATACTTCTGTAAAATTATTATTGGTTACTTGACTTTGATTTCCATTTACATCATCAGAATTATGTAAGTGCCACATGACATGGATCAATCTAGAAATGACGCAGTGCAGAGAAGTGTTACTATTTTTAGAATTGAGAAGGGAAATTTACGTTGTTAATTTAATCTTAGACATATTCTTTATTTTTCTTAAACTTTGCCTATCATAGGTGAAGCAAAAGTTACTTGGATGGTTTGAAAGAACTCTAGGATCACTATGAATTAAAAACATTGAATAAAAAAATTATTACTAGAGAAGTTAAACCACGCCATAACCAGGGAAATGCACCCAAATAAAATATACAAAAATAAAATACATGCAGAAACAATAATGGTGTTTCATGTGAAAAATCATGCCTTCAAGTATCTGGAAGGGCTTTGTGTCAAAATGTACAAAAGATGACTTGTTTGGGAAAAACAGAGCTTGCCTTCCAGCACCAACCCACGTAACATGTGACCAAATATTCTATGATAAAATGTGTTTATTTTCATGTGCTGTATACCCCTTAAAATTCCTTTACTCTGAAAGATACAATCAAAGTAATTTATGGAAAAGTGATGAAGAAAAATCAGAAAGATCTATGAAATACATAGTTTTAAAACAGAAAAGAAGTGACCTAAAATTTTAGAAGAATTTTTCTTATCACAACTAATTTCCAGGCATTTCTTAACATACTCTTTGGCATCTGCTAAACTAGTGTTAAAGCCTTTGGATAATCAAAGCTATACAATGAATCATATCATTCTTTACCAGCAAATATACTGCTAACATACAACAGTATTCTGAAGAGGCTGTTGATGAATTTTTAATTGTATAAGCATGGTTAAAATTAATTTGACAATAGAAGGCATGTAAAACAACATGGTAAGTTCATATCTCTTAACATTCAAATAAAAAAATACTAAAAAATATGTTACTGCAGTTTGTTCTCTTACCTGAAGTTGAAGGAATGGGAGATTAAAGAATTTATGGAGGTATTTCAATCCAAAGCCATTTCTCATTGAACACTCTGCATATCTAATTTGAGCACTTTCTTGACACCTGAAAGAAATTAATTTTTATAATTTTTTAATACCAAAACTAAACACATAAGTGTCAAAAACATTTTGGATACAGCTTAATATTGCTAAATACCATAACAATTATTCTCATAATGTCACAATTACACCTTTAAAATTCATATTATGAACAAAGCTGATAACTAGGAAAAAATATTAGAAGACTAAGGATTGCAAAAATTTCTGTTAAAAGCTATGACTAATCATAAGAGTACATGACTGAGTCATTTTGATGTCATAAATTTTGCCTCAAAATTCATACTGAAAAATATGCTTTAACATTCAATTAAAAATTTTGCTACTTTGTTTCCATTCCTTGAATTGACAAACATAAAAATTATGTATTATATGTATATTAGTTAAACACATTTAAAATATATATAACAAAATTATACATGTAAAGTTCAAATTTAATGAATCAGTGATAAAATGAATAGCAGAATCTTTTCATGAATAAATGGCACAACCTTTTTAACTGTTATATGAACCAGTCATGTTCCAGATGGTACCCTAGAATAAAAATTTTTTAGCTGCAGAACTTTCCTTTGTCAAATATTTATTCCTTGCAAAAACTAGTATTCAAGACATATGCAGAAAAAAATAAGGGAAAAAATAATTATATACAGTGGTTTAAATGGCTATTAAAAATGTAAGGAACATATAGATATTTTATATAGGACCCCTTGCTCTTTGTAATAATTTTCACCAAGTAAAAGTCTCTAATTTTAAGGAGCTACGGATTAAGGGTAGTTAGACTGTGCAAAGAGATACTGGATCACCATATTATGCGTTGCTATCACTCGAAGTTAATTTATACTCCCTAATTTAGGAGTAGAACTTTGTTACAAATTGAATGAAATTGTATATATAATGAAATGCTTCAATTAATTTTATAATGTGTGACCCAAGATAAAGCCCAAAGCAAATGAAGTCTCCCATGCCTAGCACAGTTAATCTTGGATCACCTGATATTTACTTCTTTGTTTTAAAAAAGAAAACCAATTTATTAAAAAAAAAAAAAAGAACAGATATTCTTTTACATACCTCTCTAAACTCTCTATAAAAAATTTGACTTGGTCTTCAGTAACAGTACGATGATGCCCCATATCTCGATGATTAGCTAAAACTAACACTGGAATGTGTTGTGGAATGAGAGGCAATTCTCTCTGAACGTAAGCAAATGTCCTAAAAATACATATTAAAAAATTTTTCAGTATGCACACATCCACTCTAACTGAAGCATACAGATAGAAATACTATTTTAGAACATATAATAACATACCACTGTTTAGTGATGTCAAGTACCATTATTACACCATTAGTACCTTTATACACATCTATGAATTCAGCATCTAAGGCTGCTTCTTCAGGAACCTAAAAATAAAGAATTTCTACACATAAAAAATTATTGTTGCATTAGAACATCTACAACTCTAAAACTAAAATTTATTGGTTAGGTTAGTTTATTCAATTATGGCAAAGCACATGAGGGCTATCTGCCTAAAGGGAGGGATGCCTTCGTGGAGGACTTTCTAAGGGAAACTGGCTCGTATACACATTACACATGGGAAAAACGACGAAAATGCCCATGTAGCCAGGCTGTTCGTGGGATTCGAACCTCGGACCGAACTACCAGTGTTTAGCGTCTTTACCGCTCGGCCGCTGGTGGGCCCTAAAATTTATTGAATTATACTTCAAAGATAAAGTAACCTTAATATCATAAGAAACGTATATAAAGTTTTTATATGGAAATATTAAAATGATAATACATATACGTGATGTTAAAAATAAGGTTAACACAATAACAATAGCAGCATTCTATGTAATGTGAAGAATCCTAAAAAAATCTAATCTTTTACACTATGAAAATAAACTTTGAAAAGTAAATGACATTTAAAATTAACTGTGAATATAAATTATTTCAATAATCTGTGTAACTCATACTCATATGCTATTTCCTGTCCAATAATTTTCAAAACTTATAAAAACTGAGAAAAATTACCACAAGCAAAAGTCTACAAATAAAATTTGGGCATTTCTGTATAACCTGTCATATCTGGTTACATCTAGGCATTTCTGTAAATGGTACAAATTTCCAGTTACTTTCAGGCAAAATGACATATTTTTTAAATGGCTCTTACATATTTTTTAAATGGCTATTTAATATCTAAGGGTCAAAGAATATGCACAGCATTTACTAGCTAATATAAAGAACTCTTTCATAAAATTGCCTGGATACCATAGAATCTGATATCAGCAGCCTGAAACAATGGCAAGCAACAATCTTATTTACTAAAGCAGGTGACCAAAACTATCTGCATCTAATAAGCATCTGCAATTACAGTTTTTTTTTTTTTTTTTTTTAGTCTAACATCTTGCTTGATAATTTTGGAATTAGTTTTAATAGAACTTCAAACTGTTACTTGGAGGCTTTTTAATGTAGCAACATCGTTGCATTTATTTTCAACCATTAAATGTCTTGCAACCAATTTCAAAATGCATTTTTCAGTTCAACAGGTCAGGTGCTTCCAAAGTAGTCAGGAGACAATTTTTCGTGTATTGAAAAAATTCTGAAATATAATTCTTCTTACTGTAAAAGTATAATTAAAGTAACCCTAATAGATACCAGCATAAATTATTTTGGTGTTTGGGATTTACGTTCTTGGAAAAAAATTGATCTGTTTCAAAAATGGTCAAACTAAAGAGACATTTATATAACAGCCTATAATTAATTTATTTATAATTATGAATTAATTATTGATAATTATTTTATTATCTTTTTCCTAGGAATTTCCTTTTTCTTTTCAAAGCAAATACTTGGATGCATATGCATTGCAAAGCTGAAATGTTTGAAAAACACTGCAAGAAACAAACAAAAATTATGGGAAGTGAGATGAACATCAATGTCTTAAAAATTCACGAAAAATAGATAACTAACCTCAGATATCTTATTGTCTAGTTTTAGTCCATCAATTTTTTTCCTTTTCTTACCCTTGTCAACTACATCCCATACTTCCACCTTCACAACATCATCAGTTGCTTTGTAGTTCCACTGGATACTTGCAACCTACAATTAAATATTTATTAAATTTTCATTTCCAGTAATATTTTATCTGTCTGAAACATGTAAGATAGGTAATAGGCACATATTTTCAAAAATCATATTTAATGGATTATGTACATATGCACATTAAGAATGCAAATTTTTAGGCTATCTGCAGTCTTCAGAAGAAAACTGTACAAAATTTTAATACTGAATATGATGCATGCAATTATATCGATATTTTCATAAATGATGAGATAAAGATTACAACAAAATAGTGAAAAATTTGTATTTCTAATTATGAATATATCAATGAAAAATAATCATATTTTCTTTTCTTACACATGTTACACACAAAATTATACAAACAGTAGTTACCTGTATTTCTTCTGTTGGCAGATACTCTTCAATAAATTTCTTCCCTTGCAATCTAGCATATAAACAGGACTTTCCAACATTTCTATCACCCTTAATGATGATTTTCACTAAAAAGTTTTGTAATTCATAAGCAATCTAACAGGAAATACATGAGTATAAACTGATTTTTTTTTTAAAAAAAAGGGTACTGATGTAACATGCAATCTACCACTTTTAGATATTTATTTATTTATTAGATGTCACCACCAAAATATATTTTCCATATGAAAATAAATACACATAATTAAGAATAAGTGACTAATTTTTCATCAAACTAAGACATGAAACATAACAGCCATTTTCAAAAACAGCGGCACATTAAGAATTACATGACAGCAATCAATTAATAAAATTAACAGTCAAAGAATCCTTCATAATAAAATATAACAAAACACATTTTTCTTTGCCTGTTCTCCCCATGCATATAGTGATTTATTTCAGCTTCAGAAAACATCAGAAAATTGCACAAACCTGGCATCGGATACAATCCAGCATTGCGCATACTGTCATTTCCCCATGTACACAGCAATCTGTTTTCACTTAAAAAAAAAAATCAGATAATTGTGCAAATTTGGCATACCACATACTGTCCCCATGTACACAGCAATCTGTTTTCGCTTTAAAAAATCAGAGAACTGCAAAAATTGGCACTAGCATGAAGTCCAACTTTACAGAAGGCAAATTTTTGCTTTCGTGAATGAGAATTTTCTACTATTTGGCAAAATGCTGTATTTCTGAAGAAATCCAATGCCTTCTTTTCACCAGCCAGCAAACTCCACTGACCCATTTAACCCACCCCCTGTGTTTAATTTTGTGTATGCACAGCTGCATGAAACTGTGCTGAGTAAGCATCATTTTTTTTTGTTAAAGTGTAGCCGGAGCACTAGCGAAAATAGTGAGTGATTGTTCAAAATGCATTGTAACTACGCATGTTGGCGGCAAAAACTTACTTCAGTTTGTGAGGTGGATGTTGAACATTTATATTCTATTTAAGAAGAATTTGCTTTATATCTGATTTTTAAGAACATTGTTATAATGAAAGATAGAAGTGTTTTGATTTCATCTTAATGTTGGTGTAAAGTAATTCGAGAACAATTTTTGTCTTTGTTTTGAGTAATTATGAGTGGTCTTATAACCTTTAAAACAAAAAGAACTTTTTTACATAGAAGTGTCACTAATTACATTAACTGTTTCGCATTGAGAGACGACTAGATCTGTTTTCATCAAACATTGAAAACGCCCATGTTTACGAATTTGTCTTGGAATAGTTTTCCTTCCCCCTGCCTAGTAGACAGCTACAGCATTAACAGTAACCTACTCAAGTGAAATGACTGCTTCTCTCTTGGGGGGTTTTCTGTGGTTTCATCTATTGTATGCAGTTTCACCTTAGGACTGGATTGCACCTGCGAACATCAATAGCTTTCCGTCTTTCTCCTCAGTTTTGCAATGATTTGAATACTTAATATTTCTTAAAATAATCGGTATTAAGAAGTGATAGCTTTAATTTAATATATATTTATATGATCAATAATATTTTACATTGTATAAAAATGATAGTGCAGTGATTCTTATAATAAACAAACATATATAGGGGAATTCGTGTACATGGATTTGTTTTTATTTGAATTTAGTAAATTTTTCTTTGATTCTTATATAAAATGGAAAAGTATGGTACCTTTTTATCCATTGTCAGTGTAGGAAGAAAAGAACTATTTTCATGGAAATAGTTTAGTTGATAAATGGTGGTTTGACAGAATTTAAATATTACCAGTTATCAGCCAGGCATCCCGAAAATTAGAAATGTCTTATACTTCCGTAATTTTATACTAATAAACAGAAAAGCATTTTCACTCAGAAAGTTAGTACTGGTGAACAGAAATTTATATCAAAAGAAGTGCTATAGGAAATCAAATCTCTCTTTTCTCTTATTGCTGAAATCCCTTCATGTAATATGCATCCATTTACAGGATTAGCAATAAGCGTTTACTAACATGCATTTTATTAATTCGTGTAGATTTGAATCAATAGTTTATGAATTAGTATTATCTTAGAAGGAAAGTTTTACTTGTATATTGAGAGATAAGTACTAGTTGTACATATATGATCATTTTAAAACTCCTGCTTTAAAAACAATAATAGGGGCATTTTTAATGGTTTTAACATAAAATCTATAGTTATGCATGAGCAGGAACACTTATAATTATTCGAACTAAAATAACCCTTGCTTGAAATTTCAAGTGTAGGATACAAAAAAGAGATAAAGAAAAGGATAGTTAAACTGTTTATTACGTTTATTTTGCTTCACATAAAATATAAATAGGAATACTTTAATAATGTGTGAAATAAGAAAAATCAATTTCCTTTTACATTTTCTGCTACTTTCATACCAAAATCATATGATTTCTCTTTAAATATGTTTAGGTTTAGATAGCAGAGAAATACATTTCTTTTATGTTATATGCTGGCCCTGAAAAGAACCTTTTTTCATATAGTAAGAAAGATTGGAAAATCTATTCCTCAAAGCAGCCTTTACAAAGGCACATCTTGCAGATTTCGCATTCCCATGTGCTTTGGATGGAATTGTTTGTTTAAGTTTTATTTCTTGGCCGCCGACATCTAACACAAGTTCTTTTACATCTTTCGATTTTTCTTCGTTTATGAAAATGACTGGGAGTGGGTTCAAATGATACTGAAGTACGCTTTCTGTGTGAATACACATTTGCTAATATTCTTGTATGAGTTCCAGCTTGAAATCATATAAAATGTTTTATAATTTTTGTGTGGATAATTTGTAGTAAGCTGAATTATATAGGCGTTGGTGATGGTGATGTCCAGAAGGAACCAAAACACATACATCGACCATTTGGATGATTTTCTGGCAACTGTATAATATTTACATCTCTGGTTTGCCAAATCTACTCCTCTCATGTGCGTGTTATATATTGAGAAAGAACGTGGGCAAAGGACTTCAGTTTTCTCTGCTCCTTTTCTTCTGTTTACATAACACAACTCATTTGATGTGTTGGTTGACTGCATAAAAATTTGCTTTTTGTCTACCCAAGACATGCACAATAAATTTGGAAATTTTTATTCTGAAAAGTCTGACTTTCATTTGGGATTTTCAATTTTAACATTTTAATTTCAGTTGGTAAGTGCTTTCTGTTCGGCATAACAGTTCCGCAAGCATAAAAGTCGGATTTCAATAAATCAACCAACAGCTTGTAAAAAATCGATCAAAATAGAGTTCATGTCCTTTGTTTGTTAAGGGCTTTATCAAATGTATGACAATGTCATACCCCAATCCTTTGCCTGACCTCACAATTTTATCTCGTTTTCCCCCATACAAATCAAAATTTACAGTATAACCCAAATAAGATACGCATAACATCCAAATTTTAAGCCCGTGCTTATCTGGTTTTAAAGGCCTACACTGTATAATACCTAAATGCCCTTTCAATTTTACCATAGCTTCATCAATGGAAAGATTTTTATAAGGCTTAAAACAATCTGAAAACTGCCCTTTTACCTCAGAAATAATAGGCTCTAACTTTTGCAAAAAATTAAAGTTTTCATCATTATCTTTTACCTCCTTTTCTCTATCGCAGATATGAAAATAATGTTTAATTTTTAAAAACCTGTCTTTACACATTAATTTCTTTATCACTTTGTTGCCAAGTATAGGATTCTGGGACCAGTAATCATTCATTCTAGGCAAACGTATAATGCTCATTACGAAAAAAACAGCTATAAAAGCCCATATCTCATTTACGGAGAGTATAGGTTGCCAGCTTCCATCTTCAACACCATGTTTTTTTGCACAAAATTCTGCATATTTATTTGTATTTTTTTCTAATTACTTCACAATATTCATCAGCCATAAGTAATCTGAAATAATCTAAAGCAGATGATCCAGTTGGCAAATCATGAGATGGCCCAGGTGAGGAAGAGGAAAATCCAAATTTTATGTTCTTGCTATTTATATTGTTCCTCCAGGCTGGTTTGAAGGTATCACAAAGAGAGTCCAAATTTTCGTCACTTTCTAAAACAGATTGCTCTAAATTATCATTGCGTTCGATTTCATTGTCCTCATTATTTGCATGTCCATCATCTTCATCGAATTCAACTGAATCAGATTTATCTGTTTCTGCAAATAATATGGAATTTATTTCTTCTTGCGCTAATATATTCTTTTTGCGCTAATATATAATAATATGTCTTCTGAACATTTTGCGATGAAGCTACAGAATAGCAGAAAGATGTTTTCTTTACCTCAGGAAGAAGCAAAATAAGTGGTCTAACACGAGTCACCTCGCCTGGGAGCGTTGACGCTAAACAAAAGAGAGTGAACATGCATTCAGATAAGAAAGATACTTTAGTTGCTTCAAAAGAATGATTGTCATGTCTCTTAACAAATCGCAAAACCAATGAGCCATACACTAACATGGAGGGGGAAAGCACTAGGCAGAAAATAAACGAGGCGTTGGGGTGGTTTGCCATTGCCTGAATAAACAGGTGTTACGGGCGACTTCAATGCGAAAGAGTTAAGAAAATAAAAGTTATTATAACAGCTGATGGAATAAATTTAATAGAACTAAAAGAACATGTTGAATTATTAAAACAAAAAGAAACTGAATTAAAAGAAGCTTGATTTTGAGATGGAAGGTTTAATTACAGACACTAAAGAATTAGAAACCGAAATAAAATAAATCTGATAGTGTAGTTTCAGAACAGGTTTATGACAATATTAAATTACCAAAGTTAGCATTACTGACCTTTGGAGGTAATATTACAGAATGGATAGCTTTTAAAGATCTGTTCAGTGCATGTGTAAGAAATAATACAAATTTATGCAATGCTAAAAAACTACAATATTTGAAGGCTTCATTAAAAGGTGAAGCTTATCGCATCATTCAAACTATTCAAATTTCGGACTGAAATTTTGAGATAGCATGGAATCTTTTAGACGAAAGATATTCAAACAAAACAGAACAAATATTTGCCTATATTTAACGTTTCCTAAGTTTACCAACTACTAAAAATGAATCAGGTATTGATATTTTAAATTTATTGGGTTGGCAACTAAGTAATTGTGGATTTTTTTTAGAAAATCAAAGACAATTTTTCATGGAATTAAATAACTTTATTCTGTAATGTATTGCCCATTTTGATCAATGACCTTATGCCATCTTTCAGGCAGCATCATAATCCCCCGCTCATAAAACTTCTGGTTTTTATTAGCAAAAAACTGAATCAGGTACGATTTGACATCATCATCATTATTGAAATTTTTACCATTCAAGGAGTTTTGCAAAGATCAAAACAAAAATTAATCAGATGGTGCAAGGTCAGGACTATATGGTGGATGTGGCAAAACATCCCAACCAAGTTCCAATAATTTTTGCCGAGTGACCAAAGATGTGTGTGGCCTTGCAATGTCATGATGGAATACAACACATTTTCGATTTGTCAATTCGGGCCGCTTTTCTTCAACTGCATTGTTTAATTTCGTTAGTGGTTCAATGTAGACATCAGAATTGATAGTTCGGTTGGGTGGTAAGAGTTCAAAGTAGACAATTCCTTTGCAATCCCACCAAACTGACAACAAAACCTTCTTTTGATGAATATCAGCTTTTGATATTGTTTGAGTTGGTTCACCTGGCCTGCTCCACGATCTTTTCCGCTCGATATTGTTGTAAACAACCCATTTTTCATCGCCAGTTATCAATCATTTTAAAAATGGATCATTTTCATTACGTTTCTTTAGCAAATCACAACTGTTAATGCGTTGCGTTAAATGCGTTTCTTTCAGTTCGTGAGGAACCCATGTATTGAGTTTTTGAACATAGCCAAGTTGTTTTAAGTGATTTTCAATGCATGTATGTGATACATGAAGCTTCTCTGCAATCTCACGTGTTGTACTGTGATGATCCGAATCGATTATTGCTTTGATTAGGTCATCATCAACTTCAATTGGATGACCAGAGCGTTTTTCATCTTTGAGTGAAAAATCACCAGAACGAAATTTGGCAAACCAATTTTGACACTCCCGTTCTTTTAAGGCTTTGTCTTCATAAACAGCACATAACTTTTTATGAGCTTGCGATGCGTTTTTCCCTTTGCGGAAATAAAATAGCAAAATATGACGAAAATGTTCCTTTTGATTTTCCATTTTTCAACGAATGCCAAACGAAAACTACGCAACCGGTCAAAAAACTTTTTTGACTGATTCACAGCTGAATTGCCAACTATCAAATAACAAAATGGGTTTTACATTTGTACTACGTCTGCAAACCTAAAAATTCAACTGAAGCCATCTATGAGTGAAATCCGCAATTACTTAGTTGCCAACCCAATAGTTGACAACATTAATGAAGTAATTCGCTCTTTAGAAGTGTTGAATCAAACCACTGATCATTTTGAAGATACTTTAATGACTTATTTAATTTTAGAAAAGTTAGATCCTTCTAAAAAATTGTGGTGGGAAGATCAGCTAAAATGTAATGAAATTCCGAAACTTATGACATTAATTGAATTCCTAAAGAACTATGCAAAAATGCTTCAAAACAGCAAATCAACAAATAATAAGATACTTAAATCTGGATCTCAGTATAAGAGTAATGTTTTGGTAGCTACGTTGGGTTGTGGTTATTGCAAAGAAGATCATAGTTTAATTTTTTAAATTTATTGGTTTAGCAAATAATAGACTTTGTAAAATCTAATCATTACTGTTTTAATTGTTTATCTAATATGCACTTTCTCAAAAAATGTGAGTTTAAATACATGTTAACATTGCTTTAAGCTTCACAGTATTTTGCATATTGTAAATAATTCAAAGAACAAAACTCAGTTAAACAGTATTTCTCCACATACACAATTTATACCTAAAAGTAATGAGTCAACAAATGTTAAGGATGCTCAATCAACAGTTTGTGCCTCTCATTATGATGCGAATTCAAAAAGTAATCAAACTAGTCACATTTTGTTGTGTACTGCATTGATAAAAGTTCAAAATGCTGAACAACAGTTTGTGAAATGTAGATGTTTATGTGACACTGGATCTCAGAGATCATTTATTTCAAGAGACCGTGTGAAGAAATTAGGATTACGAGTGAAAGCTAGTCATCTTTGATAACTTCAGTGATTTAAAGTTAGCTGATCAATTATTTTACAAGTCACAACCAATTGACATTTTACTTGGTGTAAATGTGTTTCTGCATTTAATGACAGGAGAAATTGTCAAACGTGGTCCAGATCTTCCTTTCACGATTATATTGAGGCTGGGATGGATAATTTTGGGTACTACAAATTGAGTCACATACAACTGAGCCAGTATATGTAAATCATGTGAATGCAAATACAGATGAGTTAGTAAATTCTTTTTGGGAGTTGGAAAAATTTCCAAATGTACAACCTTTAACAGATGAAGAAAAACGTTGTGAAGAACATTTTAAAAGTTCTCATTTTAGAGATAAAACAGGCCATTATTCAGTTGCATTACCATTCAAACATAATAGAGATGTGTTAAGTGATTCATGTGTAATGGTATACAGAAGATTTTAGTATTTAGAGAAGAGACTGCTATATATGCCAGAAATTTACAACTGCCATATTCAGTTTATGAAAGAATATTTTTCACTGGGACATGTAGAACTAGTGTCAAACACAGATCGTGAATTAGAGAATAAATGCTATTATCACACATCAACATCACTCCATATTAAAAGAATCTAGCTTAACAACAAAACTTAGAGTCGTGTTTGATGGGAGTCCTAAAACAACCACAGGTGTTTCTTTAAATGATACGTTAATGATAGGTCCAAAAACACAAGATGATCTAATTTGTATTTTACTAAGATTTAGACTTCATAATATTGCAATAACTGCTGATATTCGAATGATGTATAGGCAAATAAGGGTTCACGAACAAGATTGAGACTTTCAGAAAATATTGTGGAGAGATAGCCCAGATAAACAAATACAAGTTTGCCCTTTAAATACTGTCACATATGGAATTGCAGCTGCTCCATATCTTGCAACCAAAGTTTTGAGTCAATTAGTGATTGATGAAGGACTGAATTTTCCGAAGGCAAAGAGTGTAGTTTTAAGAGATTTTTACGTTAATGATGTACTAACTGGTGTTAAGGATAGTTCAGAAGGTATCACTTGGATAGATGAATTGCAGCAATTGCTACAAAAAGTTGGCTTTGAGCTCCATAAATGGTCGACAAATAAACCATCTTCGTTAAAAACTGTTGGTTTAATAAACACAGATGGTGACAATATTCACCGTGTAATAGAGAGTAAAGCATTAAAAGTTCTCGGATTTTAATGGCATTCTGACAATGATGAATTCAAATGTAATTTCAGTATAATAGATTATCAAGGTGTTGTGACTAAAAGGATTATTTTGTCATTAGTATCACGGCTATTCAATCCGCTGGAGTGGAAAGTGCCTTTTGTAATTCTCGCTAATGATTCTTCAGCAACTCTGGAAATATCATTTGTCATGGGATGACCCTTACCAGAAGAGATTGATCAAAATTGGAGAGGTTTATGTAGAGAAGTTAAAATTTTGAATTCCATAAGTGTACCTAGAAAAGTACTGTTATCCAATTATTTCCAAAGTGAACTTCACAGATTTTGTGACGCATCTGAAAAAGGCTATGCAGCAATTATTTATGTCAAAACCTGTAACAACTCTAGCATTAGTGTTAAACTTGTTACAGCTAAAACTCATGTAACACCAATGAAACCTATCACAATTCCAAGACTAGAATTATGTGCAGCAGTATTGTTAGCACACTTGATTCAGGCTGTTTGAGCTGCATTAGTTATAAATTTTGATTCAGTGCACGTGTGGAGTGGTTCACAAATTGTATTGTCATGGCTAACGTCAGATTCTAAAAAGTGGCAAGTATTCGTATCCAACAGAGTTTCTGAAATACAAATAATTTTACCGTCTGAGAATTGGAGTCATGTTGACGGAAAGGAAAATCCTGCTGATTATGCTTCTTGTGGGTTATTTCCTTCAGAACTACACTGCTGGCCACCCAAATTGTAACACCAAGAAAGACAAGAGATATCACAACAAAATTTATTTAGTAGATAACATGTTGACCAAGTATCAAATGATTAATTTTATAGACGTCTGTGGAGTGCAGTTCCTTCCAGAATCAGTAGCCAGTGTAGCCGCCATTGTTGGAGATCACTGCTGCCGCACACGTCGGCATTGATTCAAAGAGACTTTGAAGATGTGTTCTTGGGGTACAGCAGACCAAGCAGCTTCCACACATTGCCAAAGTTGATCTGGTGTGGCAGCTTAGGATGTAATCTGGGTGAATCGTTCAGTAACCATGGATCACATGTTTTCTATCAGCGAAAGATCCGGAGAGCAAGTTGGCCAGGGAAGCAATTCAATCTGGCGATTGACGAAGAACCCTTGGACAATGCGTGCCACGTGTGGTCGTGCATTATCCTGTTAAAATATGGCTGTGGGCAAGCCCTGAAGGTAAGGAAGGACAACTGGCTCCAACACCTCGGAGACGTAGCGCTGGCTGTTTAAAGTAGCGGCAATGCGTACTAGAGGAGTGCGAAAGTGATATCCATTACTGTCCCATACCATAATACCCGATGCAGGACTAGTGTGGCGGTGCATAACGCAGCTGTTCAGCATCCTTTCTCCACGGTGTCTCCAGACTCGAATCCAACCATCGTGGTGTTGCAGATAGAAGCATGACTCGTCAGTAAAGACAATTGCATTCCATTCTGTTATCCACATTCTTCTTTCATCGCACCATTGGCAGCAGAGACGTCTGTGGTTCTGCGTCAAGGGTAGATGAAGCAATGGACGTCTTGCAGACAGACCACTCTGCTATAAACGGCGTCGAATGGTAAGCGCAGACACTGGATGATGCGCTACAGACTGAGTGTACTGTGCTATGGTTCGTGATGGGACTGAGCGATCCGTCATTGCCATGCACACAATGTTCCTGTCATCATGCGAAGTGCTGCACTGAGATGGATGCGATCGAACACGTTGATCTGTCATACCCTCCTGCATCCAATGGTCACATACCCACATTACAGTTGTTTGGTTTCATCCAACACGACTACCGATTTCCCTGAAAGATAATCCACACTCTCGGTAGGCCACTATCCTTCCTCTGTCGTACTCAGATACTTGATCAAACGATGAACACTGTTTACTACGAGGCATGATTGAGTGTTTTTTTGAAAAAACCACAAAAACACAAATCGTCGAAAACTCCATGCCTTAAATAGCGCTTTGAAGCGGCGCCACAGGCGCGCGTGATGTGCGTTTGCACTGAAATTCTAATCATTTTCTATCTCACCTCCGCTAATGCATGTTGTAAATTTCATGTTATTTGCATGTTCCCTTCAGGGTGTTGCATTTACGGTGGCCAGCAGTGTACTTTCTCATGAATTGTGGTGGAATGGACCTCCTTGGTTAATGTGCAATGAAGTTCTTTTGTTTAAACATATCCCTATCGATGAGAAAACACTACCAGAAGCACGTAAAACAGTATCATTTCTGAGCCTGTACAGGAACATACTGTTATATCAAAGATATCTTCATTTTTGAAGTTACAACACATATTTGCTTGAATATTAAGATTCATATCAAATTCAAGGGTAGCACATCTGGAGAGAAATACGTCATTTTTATCTAGCAACGAAATTCGATCCGCAACACTGTGTATTATTCGAATAGTACAATGATTAAACTTCAGTAAAGAAATGCAGTGTTTGGAGATGGGAAAGGATTTATCTAAAAACAACAATCTCCTTAGCTTGAGCCCATTTTTAGATGATAACAAAGTGTTACAAGTAGGAGGAAGATTGAAAAACGTGCATCTATCAGAAAATGAAAAACATCCAATCTTATTGTCTTCAAAACACAATGTGACGATAATCATAATTAGACACTTTCATGATAAATATCTACATGCAGCACCAGAATTTCTTCTATCTTTAATCAGACAGCAGTTTTTGATCATAGCTGCTAGATCTGTTATTCGAAAATTAGTGAAGACTTGTATTACATGTTACAAACATAGAGCTCAAACAGCAAGTCAAATAATGACTGATCTACCAACATCTAGAGTAATGCAATCGCAACCATTTCATAGAATTTGAATAGACTATTCAGGACCATTCATGATCAAACATCGTGCAGAACATGGACAAAAATCATTTAAATGCTACATGTGCTTATTTGTGTGCTTTGTAGTCAAAGCAGTACATCTGGCGGTAGTAGATGATCTCTCAATAAAAGCATTTTTAATTGCATTGAAACAATTTATTTCAAGAAGAGGGAAGCCAAGTGAGATTTACAGCGACTGCTGGATGAACTTTAAGGGTGCAGAAAAAGAAATTAGAAAATTTTTTTTGCAGTGCAAGCAAAATAAAAAAATTCATGACTTTTTGTCTTTAGAGGAAATAAAATGGACATTTAATCCACCTTCATCTCCTCATTTTGGTGGACTATGGGAATCAGCTGTAAAGTCAATGAAATTTTGAATCAATGAAAGTCAATGAAATCTGAAGAGAACTGTTGGTGATAGTGTGCTGACAAATCCTGAATTTCAAACTTTGATAATGCAAGTTGAGGCTTGTCTCAACTCTAGGCCGCTGTGTACAATATCATCTGATCCCCAATGATTTAACTGCGTTTACACCTGGTCATTTCCTAGTAGGAATGTCTACCATACCTGAGCAAGATCTAAGTCTCAGTTCCTTAAATCATCTTGACAGATGGCATGTGAGACAGTTCATCTTTTAACAGTTTTGGAAAAGATGGAGTTGGGAATACCTATCGCAACTTCAGCAAAGAACAAAGTGGCAAAAGAGTCAAAAGAATTTAGAAGTTAACGATTTGGTTCTAATCAAAGAAGACAATCTTCCACCTCTTAAATGGAGGTTAGGGAGAATAACTGCTGTTCATCCAGGCTCAGACCGCAGAGTTGTTAGCATTAAAACTGCTCGTGGTGTCATAAAACAACCAATCGCGAAACTGTGTCATCTTCCAATTAGGGCTAAAAACTGTGAATCTACGTAACATCTAATGCTGTATTTTATATCACTTTATTTTACATTTTATTAATAGAATTTTTATTACAGAATAAGACCCTGCAAAAGTCACCAATTGTTAAAATCCCCTGGAATTTAAACGGGGGGACAGGATGTTCATGTGAGTATTGCGAGCTTATAAAATAAGATCGTTTGGTTTTTATTTGATGGCTCTCACTCCGCTCCAACTGGAAGTGTAAGGTAATTAATCTGTAATTTATTGTTTCAGAATGTTTCTCTTTAATACTTGTTGCACATGGCAACTAAACTAGTGTTGAATAGAACTTCGTCTTGTGACAACCGTGTGGAATGGCTCACTATGTTGTAGTAATTTTCGCATTATTAGAATAAGTGTAATTAAATAAAAGTGAAAAATATACAGTCCAATTGCTCTTGCATTTAATTTTGTGTACCAGCCGTGTGAAACTGTGTTAAGTAAGCATCAGCTGTTCTTTTCCCCATTCAACAAACGTTAATTCTCTCAATCAACATTAAGCGAACCAGAGTGCAGTAACAAATCTTATTCTATGTGGCTTATTGAGAATCAAAAGGAGTGCAGATGGAGAGGAATCAAACAAAAGTGCAGATATTATGAATGTGTTGAGACATCATGCTTATCCATAACTGGCATTAAATCATGCTGCTTGGTTACAGTTCCACGATCAGCAGGATAATACATACATACCTAGCAAATTTTGAATTTTTCATTGAAAAATAACTAATACTATTCCAAGGAAAGGACTTACAGAAATTGTAAATATTAAAATTACAATTCAATAGTTGTCAACAGTTAATTATTTCAATTATTTTAAGGTTTAACACTTTAAGATCTTGAAAATCTTAATAAGCAACATACAGTGCACCCCAAAATGATGGAATGCATTTTATTTGTAATTTGGAGGGACATGAATAATCTTATATACTTGTATATTACTGTTCTTGAAAGTCAATGCACACGAGCTTATTTTGGCATTTTCCGTTGAAGTTGTCTAGTCCTTGATGAAGTCATGGATCGATCTCAACGGATATTGTATATGTTTAGAGGCATACTTTGCTTCTCAAGACTCTATCACTGCAGCACAAAGGAAATTCAGACAACTCTTCAATAAACCTGATGTACCATCCTGGAATGTGATCCAATGTGCAGTGGAGAGCTTTTGAGAAGAAGGAAATGGCAACAAAAAGTCTCCTGAATTACCTCAACAGTCTCATTCCCATGGCACAATTCAGCATCTTGCAAACACTATGCCAGAAATTCCGAAAACATTCATATATCAGTTACCTCAGGAAGTGAATGTTTCCAACAGGATTTTGAGACAAGATCTGCACCTGTATAAGGTACAGGTAGCACAGCAGCTGCTCGTGACAGATATACTTAGTCAAAAAACGTTTTGTGATATGCTCTTGGATAAGTGCAACAAGGACAAAACATTACTTCAGCACCTAATCTCATCAAATGAGGCACATTTCTATTTATTTGCTTACATTAATAAGCAAAACTGTAGATTTGGGGAAGGGGGCACTCTCTCTCAAAATTGGGAGTGGAACTCAGCTAAAGTTGGGCTGTCACCTATATGGTGCTCAAGGCTCTTGCCAATGACAGTCACATCTAACTCCTTGCCACGATGAATGTCATCGGCTTTTTCTGACCATTGTCAGACAAGTGAGATTAGTAACATCATAATCATCATCATCAAACATCAGATTTCCATATTCTGCAAATGTTATGAATGTGTAATCAATATTTTTCATCTCATTGAAAGCATCATCTGTATTCTAATGATTAAATATATTTAAATTAGAAGCCAGTTTTAGATTATAAAATAAACTCACTGTTATACTGCACTCCTTTTGCAAATTTTCTCTGAAGTGACAATCCCATCGTCTGAACACCGGGTGGTGGCAGTACTTTAGATGAACCATCATGACTACTTACAAGTTTCTTCAAAGCAGTGAACATTGCATATGAATAAAATTAAAAGTAATATTGAACCTATAAGATAAAATTTAAAATATTAAGACCATGGTTTTTAAAATGCATACAAATAAAATTATTACATATATTTGACAATTAAAATCATACACATCTGATAAATAAAATTAGATATTATAATTTATAAAAAGATAAATTTGGTAAATTGGGTTATTGATAAATTTGATTCTATAAAAAATAAAATATCACAATCTGCCTGTCCAATGAGCTTTCAAGCAAAAATCTGAACACTGATATGAATGAGAGAAAATGTTATGTGTACCCAGAACAGATGCATGCTATTGTAGCAATTAGTGAATCTGATATTGATGTAGTGTGCTATCTACCATTTTTTTTGTTAGTTATTTATTTCTTAGACAATGCCACTAAAACACCATTTTTAATATGAAAATAAATATAAATAAGAATACATAAATGAAAATGATCCTATTAATTTAACAAACTATCACATTTTTAATTCCATTAAATTTTAATTCTTCTGAATTTTACAAAACGAAAACAGGGGTGGTTCTTCAAAGAACAGTTTTCACAAGGAATTCGGCTGTATATATTAAGAATGTCACACAGCGTGGTGAAAAAATAATCATTACTTTTATTAACAGATCTTCACCATGCTTCTACGAGATGTGAAAGCATTTGCGGTGCAGTACTTCACATGTTACGTAGAATCTTCAAAATCTCCCGGTATGATTCAATTGTTTGAATATTCTTGCTGTATACAGGATTGACAGAGTTCTTTCAGTGGTTTACAATTTGATGATCACCACAGCCCCTTAAAAGGTCGTTCACCCATCATTATAATTTGGACATGTAATTACTTCCCACTGGATTATGGGTAGTAATATTGTAGCATCTCTTGACCATTGGCTTCATAAAATAAAAAATTCAACAGCTTTCACATTCAAATGTGCAACAAAATGGCAGGAAAAAGAAATGATTAAAACACTAAACAATTTCATTGGCCCCATCTAAAAAATAACTAACTAAATGCGGAAGATCACAGATTACATCATGAATTCTGCTTCCCAAATGGACAGTTATACTGATTGTTCATTGTTAGATAGCATGTTACAACTAAAATCTTCAGTGGGCTTTATCAATTGGAACTTTGAGTTTCGTTAGATAGATGAACAAGTCAGTTTAAAAGCATTCTAATAAATCTCTTTTATGCTCACTTACTCTAAATCTGCCCTACAAGCAGTGCTTTACAAATGTTCGTGCAAGATTATATACTATATATCCCAGAGCAAATTTGAAAAACTTAAGTTACAAAATTTTCTTTCAAAGATGAATGTCCGTAAAAAAAGAGCAATTTTTTTACAACATTCCATAGTCCTATGTAAATTACACAAGTCTGCTTAATTTTTTAACTTTTGATAATTGATTCTTATGTATTTTTTAAAGCTGAATCTGAAAATGACTTTATTCTATACCATCACATCAGCAGTTTTGGCAAATCAGAAATTTCAAAATTGTTGAAAAGTAGAAAAATTATGAGATTTTAAAATAGACATAAGAAGGTTTTCCCCCCTTTTAATTTATTCTTTTTTTTTGGCTTATAGTAAGCATTCTTATAGCAAAATAGTTGAAGGGTCTTATGGGAGAAGGGGGGTCTATTCACCCTTTCATTTTCTAATGAAAATTCCTGTAAATGAGCCTAATTTTACACATTTTAAATTTATTTCCATTCATTTTGTTTAACTACAGAATATTCAGAAATGTTTGGTTCAAGGCTTAAAGAGAAGAATCAGCTTACAGCTACCACTTCATTTACATGTTCAGGTACAGAGAAAAGGTCTTTCTTACATATTTTTCAGAGAAAAAAACTTAGCTTTCTTCATTGATGTATGTGACCTCTTGAATCAATTTAACATTCCATATGAAATTACCAACTGTTAATAGATTCATTAAAAGAAGTTCTTAAGTTATTCTTCTTTGCAATGGGATTACATATGCATCAATACTCATCAGACATTTTGTCTATTTAAAAGAGCATTGCAAAGATTTGAATTTCATTCTCAATAAAATTAAATACGACGATCATAAGTGGATTACCTGTGGTGATTTCAAAATAATATCCATTCTCCTAGTACAAAGAGCAAGGAGAGTACACAAAGTTCCCTTGTCTTTTGTATGAATGGAATAGCGTAGAGGAAAATCATTGGATATAGAAATATAGACCCAAAAGGGCTTTGTTAGAACCTGGAACCTAAATGTGCTCTGAAAAGCTCTTACAGATTTGAATAGTTTTCCTTCAACTTCTGCATGTCAAGTTAGGCTTGATAAAGCAATTTGTCTAAGCCTTACCAAAAAGAACTCAATGTTACAATTAACATTTACCTCTGTTTGGTAACATAAGTACATATGTGACAAATTTCTAGTCTTATCAATTGCCAAACTAAAAATGTATTTACTGATCCTGACATTAGAAAACTTCTACAAGAAAGCAATTTTGAGAAACAAATGGAAGTTGGGGAAAAAGAAAAAAAGAAGCCTTGGAACCCTTTAAAGATATAGTAACCAAGTTTCTGGGCAATAAAAAAGATCCCAACTTTAAATCAATCACTGAGAATAAATATGCTCCAGAAGTAAAAATATTTAGGCTGTTTCATAAACTTAAAGGTTCACTTCCTCCTAAAAATCTGGCTACTGTTAACAAAAGATGGGCAAGAGATTTCATTAAGACATCAAAGAAATGGAAAGGTGGTATGAAGGAAAATGGACTGAACATTGGTGGAAGTTACACCGATATGAACCTCATCAAGAACATGAGCGGTCCACAGATACTTCAACACATGAAATAAAACTTTTTTTTTTTTACATATATTTTATTATTATACATATAAAAAAAAAGAATAGATTATAAGAAAAAAAATCTTTCATGTCTATTTTTTAAGTCTTGTATTTTCACAATTTTTCGAGATGTGATGGGAAAAAAGGAATGTCATTTTGGCTTCAGTGCTAAAAAATACATAAGAATCGATTAGCAAAAATTTTAAAAAATGGTACAACCCAAACTTCGTAGGCTGGTGTTATCAAACCTAACAATTTTCTTCACTTCTAAAAGCCAATGTCAATAATGATGTGGAAGAAAAATTTTTAATTACAGTCAACTTCTGATAAACCAGGTGAATTAATCGGGTTTGGATTAACCAGGCCTTGTCTAGAAAAAAAGTTATGTTCATTTATTGTGGAACAATGGAAAAATTACTATCAGAAATCATGAGAATAAAGCAAAATTTCTGAGGGATATGAAATAGCAAGAAGAAAATAAATGAGATAATAGCTGCGGTTGCAGAAAATGTCACTGTGTTAACTTAATTATATATAATGTAGAATACAGGAATTTTAATTCATTATCCATTAAAAGTAAACTAATAATTACAAAAATAAATTAAATGTACAGCTATTAACCCCTTCCCATGCTTTAACAAGTCTGACTTGTGATGAAGATTTTGTCTGAAACATAAACATCAGAAGCCAGGCAAAACAAACATCACAGGCCGGGCTCGTGAATCGTAATTTCATGGTTGTAATCGAATGTTAGTTCCTATAAGTACACCACAAAAGTTAGTCACAATTCTCATAATTGCTGTTACAAAGCAGTTTAGTTAGTAAAATTTAATAAACCCCTACAATGCAAAATACAAAATATTTAAGTGAAAGCAATTTATTAAAGTTTACTTACTTGTTGTTTATTTATGAAATATAATTTTGAAACTGTTATCTATTATAAAATATAATATATTTATAATATCTATGAAAGGCAGAGGGATTCATGATGTAGACAGACTCGTATAGTGTGTTGAAAGCTTTTTCCAGCACTCGCAGTCCTGTAGTTGCTGACGTTCTAGTGTTAAATTTAAACTAACAGAGGCATGGCTACGAAACTCTAAGTTGCTGGGTTCCTGGTCATGTTGGTATCACGGGAAACTTTACTTCCATGCCAGCAGCATTGCGCAAAACTGACTATAACACAGGCATTTATGTTTCGGTTCATATTGTAACTGTTCTCAAGCATCAGTCTGGCTTGTTTACGACGCATTGACTCATAACACTTTAACCCAAGTTTCATGTAGATAAATGGCATAGGAAGGGGTTAATCTTCTGTTTTCCATCGATTGTGTCAAAGTGCAAGAGTTACAATACAAGAGTCAAGCACAAGAGTATAAATGATGTGTGTTCTTGTTTCGAATGCTGATTTATTTTACATAGCCAAATGAACTTATTATCCTCTAAATTAAACTGCTTAAAAATATAAGTTAAAATTTAATAATATTTACAGATAATTATAATATAGAATATTCCTTTTTTTTTTAACTGCTATCAGATTAACTATGATCCTGAGTTTACTGTGGACATCATCTCTGACATTACCCCCATTAATCGACAGTCTACTGTCTTATCCAATACATCACACACACAAAAAAAAAAAACTTAAAAGCTATCCTACTGATTACTCCCATCTGTCATCAAGATTATCTCAACACTATATGACAGGCAGCTTTATCAACTGCATTTTAAGTGACTGATTGCAGATATCCAAGAAGGCTTAATCACTTGTACATTTGTATGTCACCATTTGCTTTTAAACATATTATTCAGAATAGTGGAACACATAAAGTTTACTGCATAACAGCCAACACATCTGGTTAGCTTAGATTAGATTATTTGAAACAAGTAGAACACATTAAGACTATCTGTCTAATGGGAAGTGCACCTTTTGGGGGAACTCTCTAAGGGATTCTGGCTTATGTTCAGGTTACACATAGGTAAAACCATGAAAGCCAACCATGCAGCCAGCTCATTCACCTGTGATCAAACCCAGGGCGATTTTGCAGTATTCAGTAATCTGAAGATGGGGGCCATCTAACACTTTATAAAAACAATAGCATAAAATACACTATTTTTAATAAAAGTGTTTCAAAAGTTATTGAGAAAAGAGCAATTTCTTACAATATTATATTTTTATAAATGAGAAAATTTGAAGAAAAGAACAACAATTGCAAATAACAATACCAAACAAATAGAATAATTTCTTTGATATTTTTTATATTTAAATAATAATAATAAAGATTTTACTTTTTAAAAATTAATAACTTAAGCTCATATAAAGCATTACAAGTGCATGAAATATCCTGAAAGAACTTGTTAGTATACAACAGCCAGCATTCTAATGAAATGTAATATCACATTTTTAGCACTCTTTTACAGTAAACAAATTAGTCTGGTACAAACATAATTAACAAAGTATTTAAACATATATAGGCAACATTAAAAAGACGTAGGAGGATTCCAAATTTTGGTTTTTGTCAAAAAATAGATATAAGTTTGTGATAAATAAGCTTAAAGAAATTTCTCTTGAGAATAACACTATATGATGCAACCACAAATATTATACATCAACCATAAGTAAAAAGTAAGCCCTCTAATTCCCAGGGTTTCATTTATTGGGATGTCACTATACTATTAGTATTTCATTCTTCCAATAACTATGTACAGCTGCATCAAATTAAATTAAAAGCCTAACACATTACAGAGGAAAAAAAAAAAAGAAACTTCTTTCTCTTGCTTTTCGAAGTCCTTCTCTGTATGCAAAACATTTTCTTCTGTTTACATTCTACTCTCTGCCCTTCAGTTTTTTGCAGTTTTCATAACAGAGCAAGATCATTATAGTACTTTCAATAAAACATAAGTAATTAATTTAATATAAGAAAATAGTCTTTCTTTAAAGAGCCCTCCAAGAAACATATCCATCTTGTATACATAGCCTAACATTTAAAATACTCATTTCCTTAATTAACAATTTATACTTTACTTTATATAGTGAGAAAAAATATATTTATTTCTACTGCATGAACGGATACTTAGATCACTTCATCTTGCTTACAGAATATTCTAAACCATCATGGAAAAGACTGCACATATGAAACTGTCTATAAATAAACCTTTCTCTTATATAACAACTTCAAAAATATAATGTCATCTTACATACAATACCATCTTATATTTGGACTAATTTCATAACTGTCCCCTCTAACCTTCTTCCTAATAGGTTTATCACATACAGTAATGCATGACAATACAAGAAACTATTCTGAGATATGCAGTTCTCCCAGCACTAATTTGAATGAAAGACAAAACAGTTCAGCTCAGCAATCTGTTGTCTGACATTTTACGAGATTAGGAAAATCATTTCACCTGCAGCTCTGTTTCATATCATAGAAGGACAGAATATATTTCTGAAAGTCTTCATACACAGTCCAGTCACATTAATGTGACCATCTGTCAAAAGCCAGAATAACCACCTTTCGCAGAGCGGACTGCTGCGAGACGTGCAGGAAGAGAGTCACATAGGTCCCTGAAGGTGTTCTCTGGGATGTTGAGCCATGCCGACTCTAATGCCGTGGCCAGCTGCGCTAGATTACGCGGTTGAGGATCCATGGCGCGAACAACTCGATCGAGATGGTCCCACAGATGCTCGATTGGGTTTAAGTCAGGTGAGTTTGCTGGCCAGGGGAGGACGGTAAACTCATCCTGGTGCTCTTCGAACCACGCACGTACACTGGCAGCTGTATGGCACCTCGCATTCTCCTGCTGGAAGATGCCATCATCCAGAGGAAAAACAATGCGCATGTAGGGGTGAACATGGTCCGCAAGGACAGATGCGTACTTGTATTGATCCATTGTGCCTTCCACAATGATCAGTGAACCTAGAGAATGCCAGGAAAACATTCCCCAGACCATAATGCTCCCGCCTCCAGCTTGGACCGTTCCGGCAATGGTTGCAGGGTGGTTCCTTTCAGAGGTTTCACGCCTTATACGCCAACGTCCATCTGTCCGATGGAGCATAAAACGCGATTCATCCGAAAACGCAACCTGTCGCCACTCAGTGGACGTCCAGCTGCTGTACTGGCGTGCAAATTCTAGCCTTCGCCGTCGATGAACAGCAGTCAGCATAGGTGCACGAACCAGGCGTCTGCTTCGGAGGCCCAGACGCAGCAATGTTCGCTGAATAGTACTTTGGGAGACACTTTTGGTAGCCCCTTGGTTCATTTTGGTGGTCAGTTGCTCAACGGTAGCCCGTCTATCTGCCCGAACGCATCTCCGCAACCGTCGTTCGCCTCTGTCATCTATGGCCCGTGGTGCACCACATTTGCCACGTCGCTGATTTTGGACAGTCCCATTTTGCCATGCACGGTACACTTTTACCACGGCGGCACGCGAACAGTTCACAAACTCAGCCGTTTCGGAAATGCTTCCACCCTTGGCCCGAAAGGCAATGATCATGCCCTTTTGGAAGTCGGATAAATCGCTTCGTTTCTGCATTACGCCAACGATTGAAATGTTTTCCGAAGCCCTCATACACCCTTTATATACGCTCAACTGCACTGTGCTGCCACCTGCCTTCTGTGATTGGTTATTTAACTCTGACATGGAAAGTACGTGGTGGTCACATTAATGTGACTGGACTGTGTATAAATTAGTTAATCAGAGTTGCTGGAAGCAAAAACTTCTGAAAATGTTTCGGTATTCTTCTGTTATCAAGACCAGATTCAGAAATGTATGTATACATACAAATGTGAAAAGATATTTACAGTGAAATGATATTTTTTATCCAAACCTGAAAAGAAGGTAACTTATGGATGACTTCAATGAGGAATCTAATGTGAATACATAATCAAAAATCTCTCTTCTCTTTGAATTTGGCTAGGATTTAATGAAAGTACTATTAATAACATACTTTATGGAATTACTGAGATTTCATTCTATATTACTAAACAAAAGGGCCTATTTCAGTTTCTTAAAACATTTTTACAGCTTGATTATATGAAGAATTTCGACTTTTTTAATACCTTGTTTCTTTTTCTGAAACTTTCTGCGAGATCTAAAACTAAGATTGTAGAAATACATTGCCGTCTTGGATGATTCTCTTAAAAGCCTTGTATCAGCAAGTGACACCATTGTTCGTCCGTGTTGCCTTCTTCCTAGTTAACAGCCCCCCATTCCAGTTTCGCCACCAACTGAATCCCTCCCAGAAAGCGTGGGCTTTTAAATTATTTTCAGTTCTTTGTTTTTCGACCTTCACCAGTTTATCTGTTTGGTTCTTCTTCCCTTTTTTGGTAAATCTCTAAGTAGGGTTTGTCTAAATTCTAGCAACCCTAATGGCATCCATTCTTTTGGCTTTTGAAGCATTCTGCTGATACAGAAGTTTAAGAAGTATGTTTGTCTTTTGCTTAATAATTTTCTTTGTTTTCATTTAAAAAAAAAAAATAGCGCGGTCCAGCAGCTTATTTTTATGAGTATCTTTTGGCATAAATTTAAAATTCACAAAAATCTAATTTTCGAGTAATTGAGCCACCCTTGTTTTAGGCTTTCTATAATTTGACTGAACAATTTATTTTTCAATTTTGAAGGAAAAAAAAATATTTATTAATTCTTGATGTAGAATTTTTCTTCTTGATTTAATTTAGTTTCTGTAATTAGTTTATTTTTGCCTTTTTTATGTTTTTTTTACACTTTTTTTTACTGTTATTTAGCATTTGTATATAATTTTTAATAATATAGTACGAATG
>KK122452.1:548034-586765 GCA_000611955.2 Stegodyphus mimosarum | reverse complement strand
TCTTTAAACTGGCTTTCCGTTTATATTATACATAGAGAAAATCAGGTAAACCAACCATGCTGCCAGCCCGTTTGCCAAGAAGCAAAACCCGCTCTAACTTAACAATCTGAAAATTTCTCCTTTAACCCTTTGAGTCCCATACCGACCGTTCATTCAAACGACCACAACCGCCCAAAACGGTCGAGATTCCCCGAGGTATGCTGTAGCAGGTGCAGTTTCCCCAATTTCATTGTATCCGTTTATTGCAGACAGCTTGTCCTAAAAGGATTTATTTGTGGTTTCTTGTCTTTAGGTTGTGCGACACATTTGAAACCTTCACAAATTCTGGCACCTTGTGCGTTAATGGATAGGGAGAACAGGGCGAAGAGGAAATTGTGAATCTTAAAAGGCATTTCGGGTGTTTCAATGTTTTAAGCATACAGGTTAGCGAAGGCTTCGCTTTTCTAAGGGTGAAATGCACTCGAAGTCAATCGCATTCTGGCAGGAAAACAGAAAAAGAGAAGTGACAGTACGGATTCAAGAACATAAAGTAAATAGTTATTCGAATTAAAGAAATCTTACACACTTACAAATTAAAATCGTCTTTATTCTATTACTGTTATATAATAATACAATATTCCTTTTATATAATAATAGAATATTCCTTTTATATAATAATAGAATATTCCTTTTATATAATAATAGAATATTCCTTTTTTAAAATTTTGTTCAAATGGTAATATTCTGATAGTTCTTTGGTGTTGCTGCCTTTAATTTCAATTGTACCAAACTTGGTAATCTTACACTTGGAATTCGACGCCGCCAACTAGGCGGAAAAAAAAAGAGTTCGTTTGTTTGGCTGGCATCCAGTCGCATCAGTGTCAATTGTCAAGAACTTCGGTTCTAAGTAATGTATAACGTACATTATTGTTGTGTTTATAAATCAAATTAAGAAAAAACATTATCGCCCCATACAGTCCACAGTTAGACAAAACACCTGGCTTATTATTTTACTTATGCAGAAATGAACGTCGGAGCTTTTAAAATCAATTTTTTGTTTAGTTTAATCTTGAGTTTTCCTTTTTAACCCATAATAAATATTTAACTTCAAGATCTACAAATAATAGTCTCTGTTTTTATTTAAGAAGAAAAATGAAATCATTGTTTGATTATTAATACGATTAAAATGTTAAAATTTTTAATCGTGAACTCTTTTGTTAGCCGAAGACTATAAAATGCAAATCAGTTTTTGTTTTTTACATTCTTTTGAAGAATAAATTAAATCCTTACGTAAATGATTTGAGTAAATGCATATTCTAGGTTAACAACGGTAAATTCTTATAAATATAAACAAAACTACTTAAACATTGAAAATTAACTCTTTAAAACAAGGAAAAGATTACACGTACTGTTTCAGAAGAGATAAAATCCTTTTTAATTCCTTGTGCGAAGTAAAAAGGAAGCATTGTAATCGGAAAAATTTTGGGTTATCATATTTCAACGAAAATATCCATTTTGACAGCTATCGAATGCTTTTAACGATATTTTTGCGTGACATCTGTAGGTAAGGACAAAAAAAAGGACTCTTTTCTTCTCCAAAAATTATAAAACTGATTTAAAATGGGTTTTGTGGCGTCTGTGCGTACGTATATACGTACGTTAGTATGTATGTATGTATGTATCTCGCTTGACTCAAAAACGAGTAGCCTCAGAACGTTGAAATTTTACATATAGGACTCCTAGATCATGTAGATGTGCAGCTCTCTTTTTGGTTGCAATCGGCCGCACCAAAAGTATATATATATATATACTACAAATTATAAAAATGGGCTTATTAATTTACTTTTAATTACTTTCATTATATATATATATATATATACTATATATAAAGTCTGTTACTCGGCTCAGTGAGCTCAGATATTTTATTCTTATATGCTGGTAAACTGAGCATTTTTTGCTCTAAAATGATTGAATTATGTTGTCCTTATCTTCCGGTTAAGATTTTTATGCCTTTAGTAAATCTGCCTGCAATATTTGTAGAATTATCAACAATTTAAAAGTTCGGCTAAGCCTAGTTATGGTTACGAAAGCAGCCATACTTGTTTACATTTGAAACTTAGCAGAACAGAGGATTTACTGCCAATCTAGAGAAACTAAGCTTCGCAACAACAAAGATAACGTCTTCTTTTATTATTGCGAATTAAATCATGCTTAATCAACTTTGGAATTTATTAGAAGAAATAAGTGTTTAAGATTTACTTCGTAATTTTTACTATAGATATTTTGAGTTTTTATGTATTTTTGCCTTGTCGTGAAGTGAGAACTGAATTAATTGAATGAGAAATATTGGATCGTCTGTGAGAAACTGTTTCTTTTGTTTGTTTGTTTGTTTAATTTCTTTTATACATCCTTTTAGATTTATTATGGTGTTTGAACATCTGGCAACGATTAGATAATACTTCAGATAATATACATAATTTTTGTGCATTCTGAGTTGTAAAATGAATGCGATGTAACGCTGTTAAGTGAACTAGCGTCAGAGTGTAGCTATGATAAACAAATATAATGTTTTTTAAAGAGTGCATTTATTCTGTTGTGGTTCATGCGCTATGTGAGTAGACTGATTTATTCTATTGTGGTTTATGCGCTATATGAGACAGCTAATAGATTTAATTCAATCCAATAAATGTAAGTGAAATGCAGGATAAATGCATATAATTTATTATTCTGTGCAGGGAAGTCATGTGGTGTACACATCAGATTTGTTTGAAAGAAAAATAATTAAATGCAGCAGTATTAAGCTCGTTCATGATATTAACAGAAAGGAATTCATGATTATTTGAATCTTGCATCACGAGAGGCTACATACATTAGATATAAAAATTAATTAAACAACTAAAATAGAGATATGAAGATGAATAATCATTTAATTTAAAAAAAAAGGAGGTGTGTGGATGGGCCATTGTATCCATGCATATGTGTTTAATTAAGTTAGTGAGTTAAATCAAATTGTTCTGGGCGAATAATTCTTATTGAATAAGTTCATTAAGATTTAATTCAGTTGAATTAATCAAATCGGGTTGCTAGGGTTAAGATTTTAGTTTAATTAGCTGAGTAAGTTTTCCAACTGGGACGAATAGTAGACGCAATCTTCAATATTAAGTATATGTTTCAGACTTAGTTTCGTGGAATTCAAATGATTGTCAGTTGACAGAGATATTAAAAATTGACTGAATTAGAGTGATCAGCGCACGAATATAGCAGTTTCCAAAATGAACTGAAAAGCCGTATTTTTTTTTAGTTGCATAGTCTAGCAGGTAAATAGAATTAAAGGAGCAGATCACTAAGCTTTGCAACATTTCTACTCGGTTTTCTAAATTTTAGAGTAAATATTTTTAATGTGTTAATAAACTCATTTAGTAAATTTAATACTGATATTGTAATTAAGATACACGCTAGACACGCGTTAAAGCGTATATTTTTGCATTAGAAAGGCTGTTAAACTGAAAGCGTTTAACTCTTTTTTTCAGTTTTATATATTTATTGCTTTGAGCTGTTTTATAATTTATAGAATTCAAAACATGTCTGATGAGCAGTTTCGATTTTTACTTCCTTGTGCGAACTAAAAGGGAAGTATTGTAATCGCGAAAAATTTTGGGTATCATATTTCAACGAAAATATCCATTTCGACCGCTATCGAATGCAATTTAACGATCTTTTTGCGTGATATCTGAATGTAGGGACAAAACAAAGGACTCTTTTTCCCCCAAAAAATTATAAAAATGATTTAAAATGGATACTGAAGAGGTTTTTTCGTGGTGTCTGTGCGCACTTACGTATGTATGTATGTATCTCGCATAACTCAAAAACGAGTAGCTTCAGCGTTGAATTTTGTATATAGGACTGCTATAACATGTAGATGTGCACCTCCTAATTTGATTAACAGTCGGCAGTACCAAAAAGATATAAATTCATGTATATGTATATCCACTCTGTTACTCGGCTCAGTGAGCTCAATTTCTTTATTCTTATACGTTAGTAAATTGTACAGTTTTTGCTTTAAAATGGTTGAATTATGTTGTTCTTATCTTCGGGTTAAAGGTTTTATGCCTTTAGTAAATCTACATGCAAGATTTGTAGAATTATCAATACTTGAAAAGTTGTTTAAGCGCGGCTAAGCCTAATCATTTTTCCCACGGCAGCCATATTTGTTTACATTTGAAACGTATCTAAATAGTGGATTTGTTGCCAATCTAGAGAAAGTAAGTTTCGCAACAACAAAGATAACACCTTCTTTTATTATTGCGAATTGAATCATGCTTAATCCATTCTGAAATTTATTCTAGGAAATAAGTGTTTAAGATTTACTTCGTATTTTTTAACATGGATATTTTGAGTTTTTATGTATTTTTGCCCTGTCGCGAAGTGAGATCTGAATTAATTGAATGGGAAATACTGTATCGTCTGTGAAAAGCTGTTTCCTTTTTTTATGCTGTCGTTTGTTTGTTTAATTTCTTTTATACATCGTTTTAGATTTATCATAGTATTTAAATAGAACATGTGGCAACGATTAGATAATTCGTCTGATGATATACATAATTTTTGTGCGTTCTGGGTTATAAAATGAATGAGATGTAACCCTGTTAAGGGAAACTAGCGCCAGAGTGTCGCTATGGTTAACAAATATAATGAATTTTAAAGAGTTCATTTATTCTGTTGTGGTATATGTTCTATCAACGAAGTAGATTTAATTCAATCCAGTAAGTTTAAGTGAAATGCCAAATGCGTATAATTTAGGAAGTCATGCGGCGTACACGTCAGATTTTTTTTTATTTATTGCTAATGATACGCTTTAAAATAACAATTATTCACTTTCTTGTTATCTGAAACTCATATTTATCCGGAGCATTCGCTCTTTTTGCAGGCTAAACAAAATTAAATTCACTGTAAATTGATTTGCGTATCTTTATGTTTTTCATTACGTTAAAGAATACTAAAAGACAGACTGATATATGTATTTAACGAGTTGTTATTGTTGGCTGGTAACCATATCATTGGCTCTATATTTTCATTTACTTAAATTACGTATTTTGATATTTCAATAAAATATCACTACATAATCATTTAGAAAAAATTTGACAAGTGATTATATAAAAAGAATAATAATATAATTAATAAAAAAGAATTATTTATATAAAAAAGAAAAAATAAATTTACATAAAAAAGAAAAAATATATTTATATAAAATATAAATTATTTATATGAAAAAGAAGTTACCTACTATATAAATACTGATGTTTTTTTCTTTACTTTGTTTTCTTTGTTCGAATCACTGTTAATTGGTAACAAACCCTGCTTTAAAAAAACAGCATAATTCCACATAATCCTAACGACGTTATACCTGTTCTCTGTTTCTTAAGGAAGTTTTGTTACACGAGGTGTACAGCTACAACAGTCGTTTATTATCTGTTAGCATTTCGGTGCATATCCCTTTTTCTGCGATTTTTCAGGGTGAAATGCATTTTGAAAGAAGACAGACATCAGTGACTTCTAAGTCAACTACACCTAAATGGCAAGAAATAACTGTTTTCAATAATAAAAGGCAATTTCGTTTTCAACAGCAGTACAGATTCGAAAATGAGTTTCTGTTTACATACCGCTCACCAGAGAATTTTAAACACCGTTACCAATCTGCGTTAAATAAATACTGGTAAGAATGGAAAGTATGGCTTATCAACAGCTAAAACTCTTCTGCCTAAAGTTAATTCAAAGAAGTTAACATACCATAAGTTTTAAAATTAAAAATCTCTAGTTCCTAAAAAATTAAAAAGTAAGGTCTCACTTAAATATATGAATTTTACACATTACGAAAGATACATTATTATTACTACTTTACAAACAATAAATTATAAATACAGTATCTTAGGGACTTTGATTTCACGATCGCATGAAAATCGTTCTAGGAATGTGTGGCAAAGTTCAAGATCTAATATGGAGATATCAGAACGAGACCTTGGAGAAAAATAGACTACATATTGTTTGCAGAATATATTAAGCACTTTATAAGCGTAATAAAGCCAAGCTTAATTCTTGGCATAATATTTTGGGAAAAGTTTCTCCCTAGTCGTCGTTTGGCACAACTACAACTTGACAAAAAAAAAATCTCTCCTGTGTAACTTTGTCAAACAGAAGAACTAGATAGTTTTTTGACAAGGAATGATCAGGAGGTAGTGGAATGTATTCTATCACGTTCTTCAAAATGATCCCTCGGTTAAAGACTGTAGAACACGCTTCGGTAAGAGAAAAATCTGAATCTAATATTAGAACTCGAAATTATCGCTACTTTACCCCCAGTGGGATCAAACATATCTTTAAAACGACAAATAAAGGGAGAGCATCAAGTATCGATGCAATTTAGAACAAGTTAAAGAACTTTATCTGTCAAGTAACGAAATTTTCTTGATGAATTTAAGGCAACTCTTGCCTTAAATTTAGCTTTTCCCCCAGAATCATGGAAAGTCACTAATTGAGTGCTATTTCCCCCAAAAGGAGAAACTAAATCATATCCTAGTGCTTGCAGAAAGAGTTTTTCCCTTTTAATCGAGGAAAGGTTTTAGATAAACGATTAGAATAAAGACTGGCGTATTTTCTTTTGGATAATGAATTGTTACATCATTACCAATTTGGATTTATGCAGAAAAAAGGAACAATGAATGCATTGTAGAATCTAATACTCATCACCAAACATAATTCTACTCGAAATTGGCATACTTGTGTAATATCTGTAGATGTGATGTCCGCCTTTAATAATATTTGGTGGCTGACATTACATTTCCTAAGAGTTCGAAACTTGTAAAACATCTACAAAATCAAAATTCACCATCGTTTGGAAATAATGATACTTTAATAGTCGTATCAGTCATAAATGAAGACTTAGAGGGAAAATATGGAAAGAATTACATTTAGGAGTAACTGAAAGTTTAGTATTATTCGGTTACCCTGTATGACGGTATTACAGTGGCACTGTAGAAGCAATAAATAACTTACTACAAATTCAACTTATAGTACTACTACATATAATTAAAGGGTTTTGTACTGCGCCAACAACTGATGCACTTCCACTAGATATTTAAGCAGAAGAGGAGTCGAAGCTATTTTGTCTTTTTTATTTTCAAGAGGATTGCATTATAGATGATAACGAGTTCTATAGTGGGAAAAAAGGTCCCCAAATTGAGCAAACATCCAGCTCAATCCTTACAGATTGTATTTATATGAATATTCTTAAAGAAAAGGGAACAGAAATGTTTACAGAAGGATCAAAGATCCAAGATCAAGTTGGAGCTGCATTTCCAGCTTACCAAGATAAACAAGATTTAATACGTCAATAATTTAGACTAAATGATTCAAGGCGGTTTACCAAGTTGAAGTTATAACTTCAAAGCAAGCCATTCCATGACTGAATGGCTTTTTCAGAAATAATGATGGCCAAAAATAGTCATAATATGCGAGCATTTTATTCAGATATCCAAAACGTTTTACAGGCTTACGTTCTATGAAGAATATTTATTCACGCCATTCAGAAAATAGTAAATATGAAAATGAGTATTTGTTCCGTGGGCCTAAGCTGTATACGGGGACAAAGAGGTGTAATAGAGAACGAATCTGCCGTTAGAACAGCTAGGGAGGCCATATAAAAGATGTGATTGATATTCATCTTCCTGTTAGAATCAAGAATAAATTAAGAATCAAGAATCATTAAAGGATTTTTTGAAAGAAGACAATAATGAAAAGGTGCGTCTTACTAAACTTGTTGTAAAATGAAATTGAGGAATGTCAATAAATCTGTGTTAACTACGAATAAAAATGAAGATAAAACATAAAAAACGCAAATATTCCTAAGATAAGTTCCATGTTAGACACGATCTTCTCAAAGAGTAAACCTACTGAGAAATAAAGAAAAAGCAAATGCGAAGTTAATAATTTCTACCCTCATTTCTAAGCATAATATTTCATTTGTGCCATTTAGTCTTATAGAAGTATGTAAAAAACATTTCATGATACGTAGTAACATTGCAAAACAATTCCAAATGAAGACGTATAAAGTATCTTATCTTATACAAGATAGTATGGCCTATCATGAAACAAATATGCATTTCTAACATATGCAGAAACAACCAGTTTCACATGATAACAGATGAAAATACACATATAGAATATCCATCCTCAATATATGTCCATATATCCATATATCCATCCTCAATTTTACATTACAAGCCATCCTCAATTTCACATTTAGGGAAGTTCCCTCGCAATATTTGTGAAGACATGTTCGACCTTCTACATCATGGATGGAGATCTTTTCTTTTAAATCAAGATTTATATCTCTCTTACAAAACCATCTCCAGGTTTTGGTAGCTGTTATGTAACGTAAAAGATGGCCTTTAATAATTCTGTCTATGAGATTTTATTTAACAGTATGACTAGTCTGACTAATTTATTTCACTCTTCGTCTAACGCAGAAAAAATTTCACCATAAGAAAAAAAAACCCTGAAAGTTTCAGATTTTCAGAAGAACGTCCAAAAGGGCCTTTTTTTAACACTTTGTGTATTACCTTAGTTTATTAAATATCACGTTCTTCGCACTTAAACCATAAAATTCAGTTCAAGAGCAATATCACAAAATAATTTTAAATTGAACATATCTTTAGAATTTCCGATACACAGTCTATTATTACTAAAGCATAGCCTCATCATTAAAATATAAACATTTCTTTCACTCATCTAAGGTACAGAGCAATCCAAAAAACAAAAGACAAAACTTACTTACTTACCTGGGTAGTGTGATGCTGAATCGAAACCAATGCTGACACATGGGAAATAAAAACTCGAAGAAGTTGATTTATCGTATTACATTATATCTACACTACAACATAATACAATTATACTAAAATATATACATTATAACAATTTCTGGGACATTTTACTCTCCCCTAAAGTTTTAAAATATCTCAATCCGTTCACGTCACGAGGGCCAAAAAAAACCCCCTTTTCCCCCTACTTCGATGACAGCCAACGCCATCTGTATCTCCTACATCAAATGAAGAGGAGATTTATTTTTAACGTTTGTAAGATACTAACCAGTTTCACAACACTCCCACCTTTTTGATTTCCATGAGCAAAATCAAAAATCAAATAATGGTATCCTTAGTGCAGGAATACACTTCTTGAGGGTACAGTTTACGCGCAGGGCGAATCAGTACGCCATTTCTAGTTTTCACTTTTACAGCTCTTACACGTCCATCTCTGCTTGTACAAAGTTCTTGGACACGAGCGATTGGCCAGTTCACACTTTTAGGGTTCTCACAACCCATTAGCACGATGTCTCCAACTTTTAATTCCCAGTCCTTTTATCCATGCCTTTGTACAAACTGTCCAAGATACTCTTTGCGGAAACGGCTTCGGAATTCTTGTCGAAGTTCCTGGCAGAAACGCTGACGAGCCAAGAGCTTATTTCGATTTAAGGTATCAAAATCTGCCGTACCTGAAATCTTAATGGCCTGTAAAAACATGGAAGGGATTAATGGTAGAAGATCCTCAGAGTAATTTGACACATAAGTAAGTGGTCGACAGTTTATTACAGCTTCCACATCACAGATGACGGTGAGTAACTCTCTGTAATTGATTGCAGCTTGTCCTAAGACTCTCATACTCAAATTCTTGGTTGGGCGAATTAGACGCTCCCACCATCCTCCCCACCAAGCAGCGGTGGGCGGAATGAACTTTCAAGTGATGGGATGCAATGTTTTCTGAGCAATTACCTTTACCCAGTCGACATTTTTCAGCAATGCAGATGTACCGACGAAATTTGTGCTGTTGTCTGAGTAAACTATAGATGGCCGACCTCTTCTGGCTATGAATCGACGAAACGCTTGAATGAAGCATTCGGTACTTACGGATATCACTAGTTCCAAATATACACATCGATAGACAGCACATGTAAGCAGCACTACCCAGGCTTTGTTTTTATTTTTGAGAATCAAAGCGCCACATAAATCTGTGCCGGTAACTTCAAATGCGAAAGCGTCTCGAACCCTGTCTAATGGTAATTGAATGGGTGCAGTAGTTGGAGGTTTAGCGAAGATCGTTTACAATGGACTCACTGTTTCACCACCGATCTAATTCGGCGTCTTGCACCAACGATCCAGAATTCTTCTCTAATTATAACAGTTGATGCTTGTACGCCGGCATGAGAACACTTTAAATGGTAATCTCTAATCAAACAGTCAACAATATAATGCTTAGAAGGTAATAAAATCGGGTATCGGAATGCATAAGAATCATATTGTTCGGTGATTTTCGTTTTTACTCTTCTTAAGCCACTCTGATCTCGTACGGTCAAAAGACCATTGATGGAGTCTCTGGAAAACTCTCCCCCTGAACAAGTGAAAGAAATATGATTTTAGATTCCTGTATCTCGGAAGCTCCTGAAGGAAAGACTCCTTATTTACAATTTTCTTTTGACAATTTTTGATAAATCTCTTTAGCCAACCTAGAACTCTTAACATTTTCGAAAATTTAGAGAACTTCTCACACTTAACTTTATCCACTTTTGCAGTTATACTAAGATTTATATTTAAATTTTTGCCTTTCCTGCGTTCTGAAAAAACTAAAGTTTCATTTGGGTTAACCACTAATTTTGGCCAGCTATCTCTAGGGCCTTTAGCAAAACAGACCCTCTCCACCAATTTGATTCGAAAAACTGAAGAGGGGAACAACCACGAGAAGGTAAATCAGCTGGTTTAGAGTGACTCGATACATATGACCACTGATTTGCTTTAGTGAAAGTGAGTGCAGATTTCTTTCACGCGATTGCCCACAAAAGTCCCCCCCCGCATCATTTCTTTGAATCCAAGATATGGCCGTGGTGGTGGAGTCGGTCCAAAAATATTTTGGGATGTCATGTAATGTAAGAGCTTCTGTCATATATTTGGAAAGACGCACGCCCAAAAGACATGCCATAAATTCTAGACGGGTAATAACAAGTTCTTTTATAGGTGCAACATTTGACTTAGCCTCTACAAAACTGACTAATGTTTCTTCTTTAGTTTCAAAATATTAAAAAATATACTGTGCCTCAAAAATATACCTAAAAAATATTACTGTGGCATAAGCATGCTGGCTAGCATGACAAAGTACATGAAGTGTCGTCCAAGAACTTCTATCTCCAAAACCTATACGTCGCCGCATTCTCAACTTATTCAAAATTTGTAATTTATTATACCACCTCGAAAATTTATTTTTGATACTATCTGGTAATGAAGTATCCCAGTCTGTTTTTATCGCCCAAATTTCCTGTAGCATAACTTTTAGGCAATAAAACAGGTGTCAAGAAACCCAAAGGATCAAACATTGCCTGCGTTAATGAGAAAAACCTATAAGGTATTTCTCCCGCCTTCTTCGCATGCCTTCGTGATGTAGTGGTCTGCATGTTCGACGCGTAACCGAGAGGTCCGTGGTTCGATTCCCGGCGAAGGCGTTGCTCATGTTTCATGTCTGATGCTTCCAGATAAAACTAATGTCTCTACACTGGCGCCCGAACTAAAAAGTTGGTGGATGATGATTCTCCACCACCGCGAATTGGCGATTGGGTCCCCCAAACCCCAGTCGCCCTTTAAAAGGGGGAGTATATAAGGTATTTCTCCCGCCTTCTTCGCATGCCTTCGTGGTGTAGTGGTCTGCATGTTTGACGTATAAAGGGGAGGTCCGTGGTTCGATTCCCGGCGAAGACGTTCATTTTTCATGTCTGATGCTTCCAGATAAAACTAATGTCTCTACAAACCTCTCTTTTAGACAAATTGTTCGAAACTAATACAGTGTCAATTTCAATATAAAGATTATCTTCTTTTCTGCCCACATAATCCCTAAAACTGGTACAGAATTCTCCATTCTGGACTTTGCACAAAGCACTTTAGATTAGTTCCACATCTTTTTCTACTGGGCCATAGGCCCACATACGTAAGCCCATTTTTGCTTCAGCTAATATTTCACAAAATTCACAATCTCCTTCTCATTACCAACTGAAGTTACACAATTATCAATATGAAAGGATTTATTTAATTTTTGAGCAATAGAACTTTGTTACTTTGGTACTTGTGCCAAATGAACTGAAATAACCGTCTCTAATAGAAAAGGGTTGGACTTTAGTCCAAAAACTACCCTTATAAGACGGAAATCCTTCAGCACATTATCTTTTTCCCACCGTAAAAATTTTAAAAAGTCCCTATCTTCTTTCCGTAATTTAATCTGTAAAAATGCACTTCGGATATCAGAGGTTATGCCAATGTATTTTTCTCTAAATCTTAACAAAATTGAAGGGCTTTCTTCTATTAAATTTGGTTCTTTTGTTAAGTAATCACTAACAGAGGGCGATCTATTATTTTTACATGACGCGTCAAAAACAGGTCTTATCTTAGTCGAGACACTGTCTGGCTTAAATACTAGGTGATGCGGTAAATAGCTTCCCTTTGAATTCAGTTCATCGTCTGGTACTATTTCAATTACACTCACTTCCATCCATTCATTAAAACTTCTATCATATTCTTTATATTTACGTAAAGACTTGAGTTTTAGGGTAACACTAAACAATCTTTTTTCTGCTATATGGCGATTTGAGGGCAATTCTGCGTTATATACTAACCAAGGTAATCCGACACAATAACGACCATCTCCGTTTCTGGAAGGAGAGTTTAAAAATTGTTCGTGGTCAATTTCTTCCTCAGCAGCGTTAGTTGAATTCTGATGAGCATCTAATATTCCGATCGTTTCTAGGCTCCAAAGATCGGAGATTTTAAAGTCGTGGCCCACTAAACTTGCACACAAAATGGAAGTATCTTTATCTTTGTGATTAACAAATTCCTCTGATGCACCACAAACTGTCCAACCAAGTTAAACTGCTGTTAGTCCTCCTTTTAGATGTTTTACTGATCCTATGAGAATTTTTCCATAAATATCACTACCGATGAGTGTTATATGACTACCAATATCACTACCGATTTTTGGACTATCTGCTCCCAAATCAGACAACCAAATGTTGTTTCGTTTTAATTCCTTTAATATAGGACCTTTGAGTACCCGAGGTATATCCCCACATGTTATGTCTTGATCTAAAAATTCAAATTCTAGATATGAATACTTACGCGGACTGGCTGAGCATAATTTTACCCGATATTTGTTATGCAACTTTGGTTCTCTTCTGGCGCCTCCAAATAAAGTAAGAACAACATTTTCTTTGGAGACAATGGGTAACCTCAAATCAGCGGCTAATGATTTCAAAATGTACGATTTCTGGGAACCACAATCTAAGTCTACTCTAATATCATTATGCTTTTGACACCAGCTACGCATAAAGTCATAAAAGCTATGTCAGCAGTACAAGTTTGCCTGGCTGTAGCCGTGTGTACGTTGTCTATTTCTGATTTTTCTGTTGGAGGTTCAGTTTCATTATTAATTTTTGGACACAAAATGACTGAGTGTGATTTACCACAAGCCAAACACCTAACACACTGTTTACAGAATTTTGCCATATGATTTGGTTCTAAGCATTTTTAACAACATTTTTTCTCTTTAACTTTAGAAATCCTTTCATTAAGAGATCATGAACGTGCATCGTAACAATTTTTACTATCATGCATTTTACCACAAAAACTACAAGCATGTTCTTTAGTTGTAAGAAAACCTGTGGCAGTGGGAACATTACCCTGTTTCTTAAATTTAAACTTACTTTTTGTTTCCCTCCTTGCTTTATCATGATATCCTTCTTTACGACTAACATCATCGAGTCCATTACGCACCAATTTTAATCTTTCCTTACCCTCCACTTCAGCCTTTAAAAATTTCATTAAGTTGATAAGGCGAGAAAGATCAGTTTCTTCAGGCTGGTTAAAGAGCGAACTCGTTTGCCACGCCTTTCAAAACATCCTCCTTGAGACACGATTCCACCATCGAAAATAACCGCGATGTATTCTCGCTCGATTTAAGGCGTAAAGATTCTAAGGCTCTCAACTGAGCTTCAAGTTTATCATACAGTTTATCAAGAGGTAATTTATCCTTGTGATCTGGCTTCGCATTAGAAACAATCAATTTAATTAGTCCCCTAACATACACTTCTACTAGTAATTCAGGTTTTCCAAAGCGTTTCTTCAAAGCTAAAACTGCTTTATTATAATTTCCCGAAGTCACTGGATAGCTTTCGATAAATTCTTTAGCACGTGATCAGGGCTTCATACACTGAATCAAATAGGAAAATTTGTCACTTTCATATAAATCAGGGTCAGTGCGAATTTTCTCACACCGCGACCAAAACGATAGCCAATTTATTAATTCCCCATCAAACGTCTTAAGTTTAACTTTCGGAAGTGTATTCTGTTTAATCTTACTACAACAAATACCAGCACTATCATTTGGTCTCGTTTCTGAATTGATTTCATCTAAAAATTGCAATGTTTCATTAATTTGCCGAGTTGATGTTATGAAATCATCAGAATACACCTCGCGACTTTCGATTTCTTTAGTAACATCATCCTCTAAAGTTTTCTTGTCTTCAGTTAACAAATCAAGAATTTTATCATTTAGATTTGTTATATCTGAATATACATTTCGTAGTTTAGTAAGTTTATCTCGTACTAAATCTACAGAAAACTCTTCTTTTACTAACTCCGGTTTTAAAATTGTAAGGTTTATAATGCGTTTTCTAACAGTTATTTTAAGTTTTGTATCTTTCTTTTCTTATTCTAATTTCAGCTTACAATTTCCTGCCAGAATGTGAATTCAGAAACGCAGAGAATGCAAATGAGAATGAGTACTATTTAAGTCGTGATTTAGCCGACTTCAACGGACAGAGAGTCTGATTTCCTGAGTAGCGCGCGTTTGCCTTCTGGCCACATCTCTCTTAGCTGTTACTACGCTCGGCCATATCTAGGCCCTTGCTAGGCTTCGCCGATTCAATTAATACTTAGGAGCCAACTAGTTAGATTGTGATAGCTTCGGCTATTTTATTTAAGAGCTTTATTTAAGCTAGTTTTAGTTCCAATTATTAGTATTTAAGTTCAACCACGAGTGGTGGCTTTATTGTAAAGTTCCAAGCCGGAACTGATTGTAAATATTTTGAACAATAAGGGTTTTAAACCCTTCTGAAGTCTCCCCTTGTTCTGTTCACACTTAAGCGATTATTCGCTTGTAAAGTGTTCGTGGGGTTCTTAGTCAGAACTACAGATTTAAAGAGTTAAACCCTACAAAATATTAGCAGTTTTTGCAAAAGAAGCAAGTAAATCTGTCCGTTTAAGTTTCAGAGCCTTTAAAGTTTCCATAGTTCACTTTCAAAATAAAACAAAATAGTTTCGATTTCAAACTTAATTATACTTTATACTATATATCAAAAACTTTATATACCCTTAAAGTAATTTTTTTAAAGTTTATTTCGTAAAATCCTATTGCGGGACGCCAGTTTATGTTATTACAAAAACATAGCCTCATCATTAAAATAAAAACATTTCTTTCACTCATCCAAGATACAGAGCAATCCAGAAAACAAAAGACAAAAGACAAAACTTACTTATTTACCTGGGTAGTGTAATGATGAATCAAAACCAATGCTAATGCATGGGAAACAAAAACTCGAAGAAGTTGATTCATATTATTATATTATATCTACACTACAACATAATACAATTATACTAAAATATATACATTATAACAATTTCCGGGACATATTATTATCTCCTAAAGTTTTAAAACATCTCAATCCGTTCACGTCACGTGGGTCCCCCAAACGCCCCCTTTTTTTTCCGACTTCGATGACAGCAAACGCCATCTGTACCTCCTACATCAAATGAAGCGGAGATTTATTTTTAATGTTTGTTAAGATGCTAATCAGTTTCACAACACAGTCTCACGCGCTGGAGATAAAAATGTTTTTTCTGTTCAACGTTGCCATTGCTCGCTTTGAAATGCTTGAGTTTGTTCATCAAAAATTCATGAAAGTTTTACAAAATATGAAGTCGATAATAAAACAAATTCTAAATTTCAAATTTGGGCTTCCAGATGCCCATATTCGCAGCAGGATTAGGTCATTTAAAATTGGATGGCTCTAGGTACCGTCGTTTTATCACAACGCGAGACATACGTTTATGTACATTCTTCATTATTTAATTTGTATAAATATAATTCAGAGCTGCAATATTTGGTGGCAACATTTTGAAAAGTGAACCGACATTTAATGTTTCCAACGCAAAATCGCAAAACGAAAACAGTAGTCCTTCAGGGACAAAGGCCTATTTGGTTGGTTTAAAAAAAAAAAAAAAAGAAAAAAAAAAAAGAAACACGCAAACTCACCTAATGTTAAACTAACCTTTAATAAACCAACTATGAAAGACCAACTGATAGCAAAACAGGTAATAAATAATTATAATCAAAAGTACCATATATATGGAAAAACTAAATAAAAGTTGGTATACTCATACAAGGGCTTTGTCATTCAAGGTACGGAGAACATTTGAAAAAAATTAAAGAACTTCAATAAATACCTGTGGAAGTAACTGAATAAAATCCTTTTAGTTTTTCGTTTCCCCTGTAGAAACTCCTGCAGTAATTGATCCAGCAGTATATTTGCATATAAATGTTTTAAATTGATTCTTTTATTTTGAATCACGTAATTCTACGGAGTCTGTAGTTATTTACTTGTTTATTAGTCCAAAGGGGCAATTTGACCAGAAGGATTTATAATTTCGTTTTGGCATTCTGCGTCGATTCACTGTAAATGTCCGTATTACTTTTCAAACTGTTGCCACCAAATATTATCGACCTGTATTATATTTTAAGAAATTAAATAATGAAGAATCTGCATAAATGTATGAATGTTTCTCTCACTGTGATAAAACAACGGTATCTACAGCCATCAGATTTTCAATAACGTAATCCTCCTCCGAATATGGGCATCTGGAAGTGCACATTTGGAACTTGGAATTTGTTTCATTATCAATTTCATATTTCGTAACACTTTAACGAATTTTTCATTAACAAACTCAAACGATTTAAAAGCGAGCAATGGAAACACTGTATGAAAAAAAGATCATTTTTATCTCCAGCGAGCGAGAATGTGTATTGGAAATTCTGGAGATTTTTTATTTAAAAATTATTTTGCGATATTGCTATTGCATTGAATTTTATTGTTTAAATGTGGGGAATATGATATTTAATAATCAGATTTTTCATTACGCCCAGTGAGACTTTTTTAACGTTTCGTGTGTTACCTTTATTAATTAAATATCATGGTCTTTGCACTTAAACAATAAAATTCAATTCAACAGCAATATCGCATAATAATTTTAAAATGAGCATGTCTTTAGAATTTACGATACACACTCTCGTGTACTGGAGATAAAAATGTTTTTTTTCCAATACAGTATTGCCATTGCTCGCTTTCAAATCGTTGAGTTTGTTAATCAAAAATTCGTTTCCAAAGTTAGCGTTACAGAATATGAAAAGGATAGTAAAACAAATTCCAAATTCCAAATAAGGCTTCCAGATGGCAATATTCGATGGAAGATTACATTCAAAATTTGATGGCTCTAGGTACCGATGTCTTATTACAATGGAATATGGACTTCCAGATGCCCATATTAGGGTGGAAACGTTCAATATTCAAAATTCGATGGTTCTAGGTAGCGTTGTTGTATCACAGTGCGAGAAATATACATACATTTATGCACATTCTTCATTATTTAATTGCTTTAAATATAATACAAGGCTGCAATATTTGGTGGCAAAAGTTTGAAAAATGAACCGACATCTAATGTTTCCAACGCAAGATCGCAAAACGAAATTAGTAGCCTTTCTGGGCTAACGTTCTTTAGGCTAATAAAGGTAACACAGAAAACGTTAAAAAAACGCTCCTTTGAGTGTAATGTAAAAACTTAATGCTTTCAGTTTTTTTGAGGTAAATCTGTTTAGTTTTTAAAAATTTGTTTTAGAAAATATTAAACTTTTGAGATATTTCAAACATGTAAGCATATAAGTGTAAACATATCAGTATCAATTAAACGAGAAAGTAAAAAAAAATATTTGAATTAAGCACAAAATAAAAATTGAGAATTTTAGCTTTAATTTTCTAAAGAATTTAAAATATTTCTATTAACACAAAACACTGTACTATTATATCTGTTTAAAATTTTAAAATTGAAATTAACATATTAAAGAACTATGTATACATACATCCACCACGTATAATGCAAAAAATAAAAATAATAAATAACAAACATTAATGAAAACTTCATTGGTTTGGATGTTTATATAAAAGATTTTAAATCCTTTTAGGAAATCTTATTTTAAATAGAAAATACTTAACTTATTTAAAAATTTTTTAAAAAAATACTTAGTATATGCAGTTGAATGAATATGTGTTAGCCTTTTTTGGCATTTTAAATCACTGCTTCTTCTTCAGCAATTATTAATTACACGAATAAGCCTATTGCCACAAATATTTTGTTAATTGCACCAATAAATTGCACCTTGCGTGTGAAGTTTTTGTTTAACATTCAGTGAAATGTCGAGCAGTGTATTCGTTGTTAAGCACTTAAATAGAAGAACGAAGAATAATAAAACATTATAATTGCCATAATTACTGCCATAAGTCAGCCATGTAAATTTAGGCTTATTACTATAAAAATTACACGTATTTGGAGACCTTCCTCTCTTCGAAACACCTATAAATGAAAAAGCTGAGGAAATCCAAACGCATGTACGGTCCCACAAAGCAGCACTCATGCTGTCCAAATACAGGATGACAGATGACAAAAGATTGAACTTTCGAACGAAGCTTTTTCGTGACCCGAATGTTAAAAATGTCAAAAGTTTTTCAACTCGGTCCTCTGAATCTTCTTACACGAATCCGCCTTCCCTTCTTCTTTAATTTTTTCTTCGGCTTGCATTCCATTGGTGTGCGACTCCTTTGGAATGTAGTCACGTTCGGCGCATATATTTTTTAGTCTGATCTCATATATTTTTTAACATTGTTTCTACAGTTTATTCCCAGCTTCGAGGAGGATATGCCTTTGAGCGTGCATTTCTACTCGGAATGCATCTTTCTTGCTCGCTTGCCATGTTTAATTCAAGATGTTTTGATGAAACGAACATAAAAAAAGGTGTGGAAAGTAAAATGCACATATCTACTAACAAAATTCTAAACAAAGTCACATTCTTATTTTTGCAAAAAAGAATTTCATTGATTTCAAAGGGAAAAAGTACAGTTTCACGAATGGCTGTGCATTTTGTATTGTTGTAGAAACACAAAACTAAACTATGCTGAATAATTTTTGAAAATTTTGCTCATGAATTAGTTTAATGAATTATGACATTAGGTGGTATGTTTTATTTCTTCATTTCTCTACGGGTGTTGGCAGGTTAAAGAGAAATAATAACGAATGAATGCAAGTACACTAAAATATGTAGAGAGAGGTATTATTTAACTTAAGGCAACCAGAAAGAAAAATAACTGAAATTACTTTGATGAAATTGAAGAGACATTAGGTTATTTTGAAGCAGGAAACATATGCAATGCCCTCGTCGTGATTCGAACCCGGACCTCTCGAATACGCGCTGAGTGTGCTACAGTTACTCCATGAAGTCATGCTCGAAGGAGGGAGAAACTACATTATATACTTCCCCTTTTAATGGGCGGCTAGGGATTAGGAGACCCAGTCACCAAATCCTGATGGTGAAGAATCATCATCCACCACCTTTTAGTTCGGGCAGTTTTAGTTTTTAGTTGTAGAATCTTTTTGCTTTCATCAGTCTTCGTCTCTCTTCAGTTTAAATGAAATGCAATTGCAAAAATCAGATTGATTAATAAATATTGTTATTGTTACTTATGCCCACTTGTCTGCCAGTAACATCAATCCAAGCCCACGAAAATCCTCATGGCAAGGAGCGCAAGCCACGCCTGTCGTTGCAACAGCCTTGAGCATTTCACAGGTGACAGTGCGATTTAGTTCAGTTCCGTCCCCAATTTTGATGGAGAGCGCCCCGGGGGACAGGTCCGAGGGTCTCCCATCCCTCTACCTTTCCACCAAACCACACGAGAGCACTTTCGGCTCGTCGCATATTTAGAGCACCGTCATTTACAAACATCCATGCCTTCTAAGAGATTCGAACGTTGGTCCTTCGGCATGGCAGTCAGCCAGGCTAACCACTATATCGGTTGGGTGGCATTAATAAATGAATTACGTATGCAAAAAATATTACAATATAAATAAAAATATTTTTAATAATGAAAACCACTAAATGGCAAAAACGATAATTTAGTGTAGGACGTTGCAAATGTTTTGAAGAAATCGGGTAGTTCATGTAACGAACACGTAAAACTTTTAATCTTTTTTTTTTTGTCTTCGACTGTACTATTAATCAGGAAAACCCAAATAAAATTTATTTATATTTATTTTAAAGCACTTAATATTGTTACAGATTTCATATTTATTTGGCTATTTATTTAGAACTGTAATTAAAATTGGTTTATTTTCCCGTGCAGCGCAGACGATTTTTGAAGAGAAAGCTACGTCGGAAAAATAAAAATAAAAGAGCGCGTGCATTTAATATTTAATAAAAAAAACCTCGTAATTACTGTTGCCATCCAGAAAAATCTAGAAAAATCGAGATTGTTCTAGTGATTAATTAAAAAGCTTATGAAAGCGGAATTCAAACACCTCATCTCAGTTGTTAATGTAGTTGTAGCTGTTTAAAGAGAACTGCTGTTTGTTTACGTAATGCTGTAGCGATTTCGCTGTTTTATAGAATTAGTTTATCTGTTTTGAACTGAGTTTTGCTAAACGTTTGAGATATTGTGATATTCTGCGAATATCTCTGAAGAAATATTTCAGCATTTTGATTCTTGTGGAAAGAATAAACTTTGTTAACTTCTTAACGACTTGTGCATTCAATCCATAACGAACCCGTACGCACGCAACAATACTTTTACAAAAGAGCGAGGATTAAAAACCTGAGCATTTTTATATAATCAAAAAGTTAGTCAGATAGAAATTTAAGGCATCAGCAAAGGAAACATATGTGAGAAAAAAGAAAATACCTGCGAAAAGATAGTACATGATAACTCTATTATATCAAGGGAGAAGAGAAACACTCCAAAGTAAATGATAAAATTAGGCAAAACAACAAACTTATGTCTGGCATTAAATGTTATGCCAAACATAAGACCGCTGTTTTGCCTAATATTAAAACCAACTATATATTTACTATGTTTTTAAATTTTCAAAATTAAATTTTGATTTTATTGAATTAAATTATTTAAAGCAGAACTAGTTAGAGCTAATCTATCCATGATGAGGAATGCCTTTTGCGGAGGAATTTCTAATCGAAAACAGTACAAGTTCGCTGCGCTTAAGTTAAGCATCCTCAAACTCATTATGCAACATATTAGTACTTTAAAACATTATTCATATTCCTAGTATTATGCAAATTTGGGTGTCGCTTTCGGAAATTTAGTTGTTGTACCCAGAATTTAAATAACTGAAATGAGTTTATAAGGTATTTCTCCTGCCTTCTGAGCATGTCTTCGTGCTGTAATGGTCAGCTTATTTGTCATCTCTCTGCTTTAAAATACCTAATAATTATACAGTGGCGTCCGAACCAAAGGGTGATGGATGATGATTGGGTCCAGTATTTGGCGACTGAGTCCCCTAATCCCCAGTCGCCCTTTAAAAAAGGGGAAGTTATAAGGTATATTCTCCCTTCTTTCTATATGCCATCGTGGTCTAACTGTAGCACAATGAATGCGTATCGAGTCCCGGGGAGGGCATTGCTTATTTTTTTCAGTTTCTTGACATCCAAAAAATTCTAAATGACAGTAGCGCCAGAGCTAAAAAAATGATGGTTGATGATTCTTCACCACCAGGATTTGGCGATTGGGTCTCCTAACCCCCAGTCGCCCTTTTCAATGGGGGAGTACATGAGGTATTTTCTCCCTCTTGTGTACGTATTGTGACATACAGTGTCTCACAAAAATGATCAGACACCATACTATTTTATTTTTTTAAGTAATAGGAGAAAAGCTTTGAAATAAAATAAAAGAGAATCTTTACCCTTTAAATACATATTTTCTTAACTCTCTCTTTGTACTAAATAAATTTGAAAAATTTAAATAGTATATTTAAAAAATAACGTTTTAGGGTGATATGGAAAAAAATCGCAAAATTAAGCGGACATTTTCATAATTTCTAATTAAAATCATCTGCAATAAACAAAAAAAGAATTTCTATGGGATTAGTTTAGATAAGAGAGCTAGGCAAAATTCTAAAAATCTTTTGCTTTTATAACTCGGATTTTCTCTTTAAAGATATTCATAATTTTTAAGTTTTCTTCCAATGGCTCGGTCGCAAAAGGTAGCATCGTAAGAAACCCGCAGATTAGTCATTGATTTGCATCAAAAGAAAGGGAAATACATAAGAAAAATTGTCTATTTTCTTAATTTAAGTAATTCTACAGTTTTTGATATTATTAAGCGTTATAAGAAACGGAACTGTATTCAAAACAAAAGAAGACCTGGAAGACGATCTAAGTTATCTGATGGCATAAACGCTTTATCCTAAGGAATATTAAAAAGAATCCAAGACTGAGTGCTCCTAAACTTGTTGAAGAACTTCGGGAATTATATGGAATGTGCGGAAATCCAGAAACTGTAAGAATAGCAATGAGATTTGCAGGATATCGTGGGTGAGTAGCAAAAAGAAAATTTTATGTCAGTAAAAATAAAAAACATTTTGACTCGCTTTCGCAAAATCGATGAAATAAAAGACACCCGCCTGCTGGAAAAAAGTGTTGTTTGCCGGTGAAAGCAAATTTAACATCTTTCGGCTCAGATAGACGAGTGTTGGTGTAGAGAAAATCAAAAGAAGAATTTCGGAAGCAAAACTTAATGCCAAGTGTTAAACATGGCAAGTAGGAGTTATGGTTTGGGTATATATAGCACATTACGGTGTTGATAATATAGAGTTTATAACATGGTATTATGGATCAGTATAGGTAAACTGGGGAAAAAAAGGACAGTTCTATATCTCTAGTTCTACTGGGCCGATTGACGAAAATCAACTTGCGTGTTTCACATCTCGAAAGCGCGATTTGGAATATGCATTAGATTTATATATAGGATTGTTCTAATATAGGTATTTTGATGCAAAATAGGACTTGACATGACCGAAATGATATGGCAATTTTTTTTCCATATTTCGATTCTATTACTCAAATTATGCCAAACTGCTAAGTTTTGGAAAAATAACGAGAGTAGTTTTTAAAAACTTAGCTCTCAAAAAGTTAGCTCTTCAATTTTAATTGAATTTGATATATATTTATTAATATTTCTTTTTATATTAAATTTATTTGATTCTTTCTTTCATATTTCGAAATTTAGGTTCATTCTAAATAAAATTCGCCCATTTTTTATGATTTATTTTTAAAATTTGTATTTTTAAATAATTTTTATAAATTTTCCGAAAAATAAATTTGAATTATAACCTATAAAAGTTTTGTCATCTTCTTGAAGTAGATGTATTTCTAAGCATACTAGCAAAAAAATTATTCAAAATTTTCTGTGATATACGGGAATTTACATTTTGAAATTTGGCGTATTTATTATAAGCGATAAAAATGAAAATGTGGTTTGCGCATTTTGTTAAAATTATTTAAAAGTATGAATGATGACTCTTTTTTCCATTCGCTTGCAATTGTAAAAAAGGAAAGGAAAATAGGTTGGTATAAATTAAGAAGTTCGCCAAGTGAATTATTCTTGGCGTAAACTGAAAAAAAGAGCCAATATAAATTTTTAATTTCTACATAAATTTCTCACTTGAAATTATAAAATTTAATATCTAGGCTTAATTTCAGTCGTAGACTCGAAATATTGACAAAAAAATTGGCATGTCATTTCAGAAAAAGTCCGATTTTGTGTCAAAATACCTATGTTAGAACAATGCTATATACATATCTAATATATATCCTAAGTCGCGCTTTCGAGACATGTAAAACGCAATTTGAATTTCGTCAATCGGCCCAGTAGAACGGAGATATATAACTGTATTTTTTTTCGCAGTGTACCTTGACATCTTGAAGTGAAATTTGGCATCGTCGGTACAAAAACGTAATATAAAAAATAGTAGTAAGTTCTACCAGGACAATGATCCAAAGCATACTGCGCATAATGTTCACTCTGGCTGCTATATAAGTGTCCAGAAGTAATTAAATCGTCAGCCTAATCACCAGATATTAATCCTATTGAACATATTGTCAGGAACTAGAATCGAAAATTCGAAAACTGAGCATATCGTCGCGGTAGCAGCTGAAAGCATTGATTCAAGAGGAATGCCATAATGTAAGGGGGAAAAAAACTCGTGGAGTTAGAACTCAAAAGATTAAATGAAGTTACGAAGTGAAAAGGTAACCCTACAAGATATTAAGAAGGAAAACCAATGTAAGTTTTTGTCCTTTTTCGCTGTTACTAGAAGTGTACGGTTATTTTCGTGAGAATATTTTTCCTTGTTAAACAAGCAATATTGGTTTTTGAATTTAATTTTCATCTTTTCGGAAATGTATTTACTATAAAAGAAATGTTGAATTTATATGTAATCAAAATGAACCTTTTCTTTTCGTTCTAATTTATTTTAGTTTTTATGTTCATTAAAGAATACAAAAATATTCACCTATTATGAAAAAGGGAAATTAGGAAAATATGCTCCATCATTTTTGTAAGCCACTGTATGCCTTTCCATTACTCTCTTACACCCTACTCAGAAATACTTCAAACTGTTAATTAAAAAATTAAAGCAAGTAAAAGAATTTATTTTTCGTAATAGCTAGGCTATTACTTTATTATTTAAAAGCGTTATTTTCACCCTTTGCTAACAAATGTTATGATTCCCTTCAATGCCTCAGCAAATATTTCGTTTTGTTTTGCAATTTTCTCTGAGGGAAACTCTTTTAAAGACAGAGAAAGACGTATACTCCTTTTTCCCTTAAAGCCTTTCAGGAAAAGCTCTTTCGATTTTTTTTGTTTTTGTCCTCGATTCCAAATATTAGAAATGTATTCCTCGCGAATCAAAAGAAAATCAAAGCTACCGACAAACTGGACTTGTTTTCAGTAAAAGAGGATACAGAAGCATCTCTTTATCTCGGCTTGCGTCACACTCTCCTCGATTCATCATTTAGTACTCAAGGAGGAAAATGATTCGCTTTTGGAATGCACAAAGAATGCTTTTTTTAATGTTTTCTAAGCCTATGAAAAACTGATGCGTTGCGCAATATGTTCGTATGTGATTAAGAAGCGTGAATGATGGAATTATGTTTTTCTGTATATAGAAATTTATTTTATGGTATCTCTTTCTCTTGATTTCACTAATGTTGGACATTTTAAATAATTAATTTGCGTAACGAATTTAATCATATTTTGCTCAGAAAAGGAAAATTCAACTTCATACACATTTTTCAGATGATTTGCTATAAAAATCGTCTGCTTGGAAAACATTTTTTTAAGTGTAGCTACATTTTTGAAAGTAGGAATTATCGTCTGCTAACTTTGTTTTCATGCAAAATGCAATTTTAAAGAAGCAGTGGAAGGAATTCTATCTTTGTGTTCTTTTCGTAGAAAATTGTTCGTATTTAGTTATTGAAAATGCTGTGAAAGCCATGAGGTTTCGGTATCTAAACCAACGATAGATAATATTGTCAGTATGAAAGGGAAAACAAACGTCAAAGTTTGGCTTCAAGGAGAAAAATGGTTCAAAATATATATCCAAAGAAAAACGGAATCTTTTGAATGTTGCAAAGCTAAGAACTTAAATGTTAAAAGAAAAATCTTCGAAGCCTGCATAATCATTAAAATGTTCAGTGTCAACAAAGCAATCAATGCTGATTTGAATCTTGAAAAGCAGAAAGAAACGTAATGTGCATCGTCTTTCTCCAAGACATATCGCCGAACGCAAAATGCGCTACAGAATTCTTTATGAGAAACAATTATTCGGGTAAAAATGAAAAAATGTTGTCACAATAGGTGAATTTCAAGTATATTTAAATGACCACAATAAAGGGAGATTCAATTGTTATCATATAAGAGAAGAAAAAAAGTCTTAGAACGTGTTTCAAAGAATCTAAAGAAATTTTTTCAAAGGGATTTATGATTGTTGCTGGTTTTTGATATAACGACAAATATAAATAAGTGCAGAAAACTATAAAGGCCAACTCCACATATTATCAGGACTTCTCTTTATCCACAGTGCCAACAGTCAGTAGAATTGTATCAAGACAAGCATGCAGCCACAGGTAAAAATCTACTGATAATTTCCTGGAAAAAATGGAAGAAACGTGCATCAGGGCCATACCCTTCACTCATATCCCAATAAAATCTCCTAATGTATCATTCACGATTTGAAAACAGTTCACGAAATTTGTTAAATATATATATATATATATATATATATATATTTGTTAAATATATATGAATATTTTGTTAAATAGAGAATGTTTACAAATTTTTAGAATTCATATTTTGCATTATAATTAATGTTTGAAGTGTTGTTTCACTGTCTGTTCACCGGACGTCTCAGTCTCCAAAATCGCTTTATAGTTGTGTCATTTTGCTTAACCTTTTCCAGTTGTTTTACTCAGTCTATCCAGTGTTTTAGATTCTGCCATTGGAAATACTCTTTTTATCATTCCAGATAAAATAATCCGCATGTGAAATATCAGAAGTTGACAAAAGATGTAAATTTAATACCTCCTTCTTTTAATTTCTAAAATTAGCGGAAGCACCCGATGCCAGTTAAGTTAGATTGAGAGTAATGGATCTAACAACTGAGAGAACGATACCGTTGTGAGCCTTCTCTAATAACGATGCAAAAAATACGATTCATAGTCATAAATGTTTCAGCCTGATGCGATACGGAGTCCACATAAAAAATTTCCATAGAAATAAACTACCTTTCTCTCATTATATCAGAACAATAGCACGCAGTTTTTAATGATTTTCGTTTTTCGAATCAAATGATCGTAAAAGCTGAAATTCCTTACAATATTTCACCTATATTAAATTTCGGTCGATTAAATGTGGCAAAATATTAATCATAATTGATTAGAAATCAATAACGGGAACAAACAAACACACATTCTTCTTTACATATATAGATTTTGTAAAACTTCTTGATTAACAGACTCTACGATTTGAAAGCGAGCAGTAGCAACACTTTTCAAAATAAAGCATTTTTATCTCCAACGCGCAACACTGTTGCCACTCGGAAAAATGAATGCGAAAATTAGTGTTTTCAGGGTTTTTAATTAATATCTCGGCTGATTAAAGTCGTACAAAGAGAGGAACACTCGAAATGGCTTCCCACGAATTTTTGGAATAGTGAATAATGTATTTAATGTTTGGCAATGCTATTTTTATTTTATTGTAAATCTTAGAAATTTTTTATTAACAAACTCTACGATTTAAAAGCGAGCAGTGGCAACACTTCACGAAATAAAGCATACTTTTATCTCCAGCGTGCAAGACTTGCCAATCGGCAAAAATTAGCGATTTCAGGGTTTTTAATTAATATCTCTGATTTTAACTATTTTTTTGGGAAAAAGTCGGCGACCTTTTCCAGGACCCAGAAATTAATAGTAGAAAGTTTGGTGACGATAGCCATAGCAGTGACTGAGTTAATCACGAACAAACACCCAGACATTCTTCTTTATATATATATATATATACAAATACTATTTAGCTGTGATTAGTAAATTTATCATGGATTTTTTTTCACTGAGGATCATGTGGATAAAAATACATATCTTAAAGCATTTTATTTTGATAACTTAAAAATTCAATTTCAGCATTTCTTTAATATTTAGTTTTCTGTTATAGCAGAAACGACCATAAATCCTTTGCTAAAACTACTTTTGAACCAAGTTCGTAGAGAATTTTGAATTTAATTTCACGATACTAAATCCATCTTTTCTTAATACAGTGATTTATATCAGCCGATGCTTGATTAATACCCACACGAGCAACCATTTCACTTCAGCTGAAAGATTTTGATAAAGAGCTCTGAAACATTAAATCACATATGCAAGCAAAAGGCGATTCACGCTTTTTGGCCTTTTTAAAATTTAGATATTTTTTATTATTTTATTTACTGCGGGGATATGTATTTGTTAAAAACATTGGCATATTTTTTTCTTGAAACTGAAAGTTTTTTTTTAAGATCGTAGGCTATCCTTTTGCAATACTTGTAGAAGCATACAACTTCTTCAGTTATCGTATTTATTCGAAAATAAGATCTATTACACATAAGATATTCGTTAAACTTCAGGATAAATTTTAAGAAATAAAATTGAAGGCAAACATTTATTTTATTTTACAGTAACTTTGTGAGAAAGAATCTTATGTAAATTACTTCTATGCTTGTTTAGCATTTAAACTGTATAATTATTCTGTATAATAAGGCAATTAAATTCTATTTTCTGTAATTTAATGTATTAAAATACTCGTTTATAACGTTGTTCGAAATATTAGAATAAAAAAATAGCCCCTTTCCCAAAGAAGGTGGAGGATTTTAATTTTGAGCAATTACGATCTTAATATCTTGATATTTTTCTTGGTAAATACAGTGCTTTGGCGGTTTTTATCTTTATTTGGAAACATATAACCTATTTATACTTTGAAGCGTTATTGAAGAAATTTACACTGTCTAAAAATATCGTCCTGAAATGTGCAAACCGCTTATACATATATGTGGCATGTGTAAAACTGAACTAAAACCTGTAAGAAAAAATGAATCTAAGGATTTAGGAATTGCTATAAATGCAAAGGATTCTATTCAAGGATTTGGTTACATCTAGGAGCCAGTTTCTCAAATTTCAACAATCAAACATTGAGTTAGACTAGTTATCTTAAGTATAGATAATTATCTTAGACTGTGTATAGATGGGAAAATTACGTTAAAATGTGGCAAGATAAAAATGTCCATTGGCGTCAGCATATTTTAGCAGATACTCAATTAAATGAAAGCTAAGTATCATAAACAAGAGAAAAAGACCAAAACATTTTCGAGAACTTAACAATAGCTGAAAATGGCGCACTCTTTTATGGAAGGAAAGATAGAAACAACGGAAAGAAAGAAATCATTACTTTTTTCATTTCCTTCGTGATGGAGAACATCGTTGTTTAGTTATTAATAAGTGCATAAACATTCGTTGATCTTTCTTCTTTCTTTTTACAGTATTTGAATTTAATTTAGATACAGATGAATGAGATAGTAAACAATCCCTGAAAATGCTCCTGATAAAATACAGCTGATGTCAAGGAAGTTATTTATCCACATAACGGCTCGGGGAAACCGTGGCTTGCGAGGGTGTTAAATTCGGCTTCCGTCGTAACAAGTATAGTTTCATTTTTCAAAGATAATTACAATACAATTATTTATAGGCACGGGCGTGTTTTCGTTTTTAACTAAAAGTAATTCAATACGTTAAGTTTCATTATGAGCATAGAAAGCTCAAAATGTTCTGCATGGTAATTGCCAACGCAACAAACAAAAGAGAGTTTCTCGTCTGCATTTTGTTTTGGCATTTCATTAGTTTTTTTCATTCAAAGTGTATCTTCCTGAAGATGCAAGAGTCTGACAGGAAAGAGTATTTGTCATTGTTACATCAGGAATAAAAAATGACAATAAGAAGGAAGAAAATTCGGAAAGCTTTGAGATTTTATATTACGCCCAAAGAGGCTTTTTTTAACGTTTTGTGTGCTACCTTTATTTATTAAATATCATGTTCTTCGCACTTAAACCATAAAATTCAATTCAACAGCAATATCCCAAAATATTTAAAAGAGCATATCTTTACAATTTACGATACACGGTATCGCGTGCTGGAGATAAAGATCTTTCCTTCTTCGTAAGTGTTGCCATTGCTCGCTTTTAAATCGTCGAGTTTCTTAATCAAGGTGCTCATAAAACCGGTTAATCAAGGTGCCAAAAACTCATAAATGCTTTACAAAATATGAAATAGATAATAAATTAAACTCTCAATTCCAAATTAGGGCTTCCAGATGTCCATATTCGAGTGAAGATGTACGTTATTGAAAATTAGATGGCTTTAGGTACCGTTTTTTTATCACAATGCGAGAAACATGCATACATTTATGCAGATAAGACTGTTCAAGGCGACTCGAAGAAAACAGTCGAATTCTTTGTTTACGTTCTGAGCAGTCATTGGACAAGAACTGCAATGCAGAGGATATAATGCGGGTTAGTTGTTTTCGGCGACGCAATTAGATTCCAGGAAGGGGACGTAGCCAAGTTAGAGTTAGTAATATTGAGTTTCACATTATTTTTACCTAATAGTTCTGTATGTACAATAATACATATGGTAAAAATAGAAATATATTTATGTAGGATCCAAATAATGCAAAGCTATATAGATCAGCATCACAGATTTCTGTCTCCCGTTATACAACACAGCTTTACAGATTCCAATATTTTTTTAAATTTGCACCTGACCCAGTACTGAACACATTTGATGTACTGTTTAATAAATCTGAAAGTGTTGCAATGCACGGAGAGCGCGCAGTACTAGTTAAAAGTAAAAGTTCTTAAATACGATGATTTAATGGAGAATGTTTTATGTATTGTAAGTTAAATAAATCTAAACAAACGCAAAAGTCTTGGCCAAATTGAGATTTTTCATGAACATGAACATGAACATGAACACTGTAAAACTTTCAAACGATTCAACTTTCTACTGCAACATTATGAGATGGCTATCAGCTTTCAGAGTCTTAAAGCAATTTGTAGAATTACATTTGTAAACTCTCAACTTAGCATTGCGCGTAAAAGTGCTAATGATTTGTGATACGTTTCAGACCATATTAAATTTACAGAATAAACTAAGTTTAGAATGACCTTGAAAGCAAATCCTTCAACCAATTACCTTGTCTAAAAAAAACGTTTCACTTTTGAAAAAGAAAATGAATTTCACGAAAAGTTGGAAAGGCTGCTATCAGATTTTAAAACTTAATTTGTGAAGACTTGAAAATTTTTAAATCAGTAATCACCGTCTTCGTCAATCCATTTGCTGGTGATATGATTGAAGATGGCTTTCGGATTTCTGAAATAATATTTATCGACAAAGCAACTGAAGAAATAGAACTAGCAGAAGTGCAAGAAAATTAGTCATTACAGATGCGTTATAAAGTTAATTCTTTAAGTATGTTTTGGAAACTTGTGACAGAATTAAAGTAGCCTCACTTAAACGTAGCTATCTGCAAAAAAATTTCAATTTTCGAAATGACATATTCGTGTGAATCTTTTTAGTTATCTATAAGGCTCATAAAAAAAATAGCATAATTGACAAATCTGCATCTTTCAGAAGTGATGCACATTGTTTAAACATATTACTCATCAGATTTCAAATATTGAACAGAATGGGTCCAAGCTCATAAGTTCAATAAATAGGCAGCATATATTTATTTTTGCTTATGTTTAGTTACTCACGTACTTATTTTTTCTCATGCGTATATGAATCAAATAATACTGTTACGAAATGTCCAGCTACGGTAAGGTAGCTTTCCCGCAAAGCGGGTTTAGGGTTGCCAGAAAATGGCAAGGGAAGACAGGGTGCCATATTTGGCAAGAAATCGCTCCTTTGGCGACAAAATCGGCAATATGCCATAAACGGATGGAGAACCTTCAAGAACGAATTCTTACCAGTTTGGACCAGAATGTTCTCTAAGGCAGCCCAAAAGCTATATAAAACCTACCTGCATTCGGAGTCAGTCAATGAGTCACTGTGTCGCAGTCTATCGAGTTGATGGAGAGTTAATGCCTCTTCGAGTTTTATCTTGAGTGTGTTGAGCTCCGAGAACGACAGAACTGAGTCGGGAGACGTACTGTAGTGCTTTTCGTAGCGTTCATCGCGAGTTGTACCGTGGAGAGTTTCGAGAGAACGTAGAGTTCCGAGAACGACTGAACCGAAACGGGAGGTGTACTCTGGTGTTTTTCTGTGAATCTATTGCCCCCCTCGGGGGTTGACTCAGGAGAATTCCTGGGAAGTACTGGCTAGGATCTGTACTTAGGCAGTCTCAACGACGAGGAAAAATTAACAGTCTTCACAGGACTAGAGCCCGAGTTTATTCTCAGGTTGGTTCAGGCTCGGCAGGGACCGTACTGGTACTGTCTTGTCGGTTCCTTTGGCTGCGTGTGGAGCTAGATCGGAGATCACCGACCAAATCGTCGGGGATTTGGCCCTCATAGTGTCGATACGGGGACCATGTGTCCCATTGCCTTTCATAGGGCCGGGCCGGGACTGTGGGGTCTGCGTCGTCGGCGAGGAGCTCTCAAGAGCTTGGAAAGTTCACCTCGAAAGGCAGCCCCAGGACGAGGATCCATCTCTTGCGTTCTGTGAATCTATTGCCACCGTTATAGCGTGATAGCGTGAAGGCTCTGTCGCTGATTGTTTCAGCGCGTTTGTCGTAGTTTTTCGACGACTGTACGCGTGCATTTGGAGCTATCCTGAGTAATACTGGCTAATAAATTGTTCTAGGAAAAAAAATCTAGAAATTTCATTCTTCTGATGAGGAGGGACCTGTAGCTGCCCTCGAAATCGATTGAGTGCTTTAATAAATGTACTCGAAATACAAGGTTGTTTCAGCGATTTTGAGTACATTAAAATGTTTTCTATCATATTTGATGCCACGAAAATTTCCTTGGAACTCTTGAATGATTTTCGGAATCCTAAACTGTAGCTCATGGGTATGGAGTCTGGATAATCCCTGATCAGGACTTAATTTTGTTTAGAGTGTCGTTATTTTCCTAGGTCAAACTGCGTTAGAAATAGGTAGACTAGGTTATTTATGAAGACTAGGTTATTTAGAAATAGGCAGTCTAGGTTATTTATGACCGTAAAGTACGTGAAGGCTATTTACAACAACGAATTTGACTCATATGCATGTTAGATATCAGGGAAACAACAAATACCTGTACATTCGCAGGTTGTTTTTATACAGATACCAATTCAGAAGCCGGGAACCTAACTTAGGTGACTTCATCTTCTCGTTCAATGATAGTGTAACGGCCTTGGATAAGCTGAGATCAAACTCAGAACTTCAGCCAAAAATAAAACAGAAAAAAGTTAGAAAGAGCAGAAAGGAATGCGCGGATTTTAAAATTTATGCCTCCGATTTACAGAAACTTTAATTTAGGCTTTATTTTGCAAAAATAAATTATGCTTCAAATAAATATTCCAAGTAAAAATAAAATAGTAAGTAATGTTGTTAAGAAATTATTTGAAGACACCACAATAAAAAATTTACTAAATTTGAAATATTCATGAAGAAGAAGAGATCAAGAATACTAGTCCCTGGCTTTTAATGATAATTTCTTCATCACTAAAGTGATGTCAGGAGGTTTGAAGAATTATGTTTCCTACACAAATGGTTTTCAGAGGAAATAATAAGATACAAATGAATGGAGAACTTTATTTCCTCTTGAATATATAACAGATAACAACATTTCTCATCTTAATGAATCTATAACTACCTACACAGTTAGCTACTTTTCATGTTTTGACAGAAGAGTTTAAAGTTTGACAGAAGAAAGGCGTCACGCTCCAGGAATACGAAGATAGAAAATCAACAAATTCTCACTCGAAAATTCTTTTACTTCGTCTCATCCGACGTTGCGAGCAGCACGTTCCCAAACTTTTCTCTGTCCATAAAGCGTCATAAAATGGCAAATAAGAACTGTAGGGCGGATGGGGAAAGTGAGGGCATTACGAAGCCAGGCTCATTAAGGCGCAAGATTACATCCGGGTAAGCAAGATGGACATGGTCTATTGGAAGATGCGGTCGCTAATTGTGGGTCCCCTTTTATGTTTAGACTAAGCTTCCTTCATTGCTCTCTAACACGCGACTAGAGTATCTCACTATTGAAAGGGATCCTACACAAAATGAAATCATTGTATATTTTTAGGTTTTATTATCACATATAACAAAAAATTACTTAATCAAAATTAAAATTTAATATTAAAATTTCTTGTATTTAATTGGAATATGTTTAAGAATGAAGGATCGGATTCCTTGTAAAATTGTCAATGGTGCTAAAGCATAAACTTTTCATACTTTCACCTGACAGGTTAGAGATGAAAATTTGAAGTGTTAAGCATTTAATGTATGCAACTCGCATAAGATGACAAGACCATGTATATCTTAACTTTGTATCATGCGGGATTTAGCTTTCTAAGGGGTGCTGGAAGCAAAAAAGTTTCATACCATACTTTCATCTCTATGAAAATTAGAAATATAAAACAAATCTACTTTTAAATTACCATAGAATGTTTTGATAAATGAGCACTTTTACGAGTTTTTCTCCAAATGTGATTTTTTATATTCGATGTACCTTTTCTCAAGAACTACTGCTCAAAGGTAATTAAATTTTTTTGAGTTTATTGATTATGTTTCCAAATGTTTACTGAAATGAGCCTTTCCTGATAAACGAAGACAAATATATTTTACAAATTTTTTTTTTGCGAAGAAAGGGCTAAATTTTACTATGCCTAATACAATATTTTATAGATTACTCTAAAACCCAAAATTTTTCAGAAGCTCATTTAAGTATAATCAAAACAGTGTACTTTAATTACACACAAAATTTCAATCTTTTATCTCTAACATATTTTGAGGAAAGATACATCGAAAATTGTCAATATAACATCGCCGGTATGGGGGCTTTGGACTCCCCATAACTCTTATGGAATGCAGTGATGGAAAAATTTGCTGTAGAAATTTTGGAAATTTAGCACTGTATCTCTTTATGATGAATTTCCTCAGGGAAAAAGCAGAGATTTCAAGAACATAACATGCTTTTATCAAAAGAATATTCCGATGTCCTGAATGATTATAGTAACTTTAATTGTACTTTTTTCATATCAGGTGATGTCTGACACACTTTTATATTTTAAGAAATGATAGTTTTGCTAGCAATCAAAATCTGCTTCTTTTTTGTGAATTACTCTGAAGTTTTTTAAAATATAAATTTAATTATCACGCATGTTGCTATTAATCTAACAAAACTTAGCACATCCTTTAACAGATAAGTAAATTAAATAAACGTAACACATAAGGCTGAATGTTTTGGGCACGCCTCTTTTAGCAGGGATGTTCTCCTAGGAAACACTTCGATAGATAGCTAATCTCATTTATGTCATTTTATAAGAGAAAGATCTTGGATGCCGATCAACCAGCTTTGTCTCCGGGAAATGAAAATACTAAACAACTAGTTGAGCTCCTTTTTCTTGTGCCTTCAAGTACTAGTTGAATATATTAGTACAATAAAATAGATATTAACATACAAAAAAGATATGGATTTTAATTAATGTTTGGAGCAATTTATTTCCATTATTTGTTTTTAAGAATAACATAAAATTTTAAGAAGGAAATTTTATGTTATGTACAATTGAAATGAAATTACTTTCATATAGTACATTTTATTGCTTTGCAAATTTTATTTCATTTAGAACATGAAGATCAGTTTTTATTTCATTTCAAGAAAGGAACCTATGCAAAAGAAAGAACTTTCCGCTCTTTTCCTCTTTTTCTACTGCTGTTGTTAAATTTCTGAATGCAGATGTCAGGTTCAAAAATTATAGAATTAGTTTCATTAATTACTGCAGATTTTCAAATCTGCCTAAATTAAATTTAAAAATGGAGAAAAAGTTTTGATACACTTATGGCGTTCTTTATTTCCATCGATTTGAACAGAAATTTTCAAGTACTTATTTATACGCAGGTAGCCATTAAATTTGGCACACAGGAAGAAAAGCAAGTAGCAGAATCTACATATACAGTATAACAGGAGGACATGATTAAATTTACAGGTTGATTGTGGGTGCACAGCAAGCAGAATTAAGCACACAAAGCTATTACTTCTGGCAGCAACACGGCTATAATCCGGCTAAGCATCGATTTGAGCGACGTTTGCATCACAGATACGGGTGTTTCACTCTTTGAGGCTTCATCTCTATGGATTCTGTTTTTTGTATCAAACACAGTGGCTGGCGAGTGGTGATGAGCTAGTTCCTCAGCCGCCCATGACGAGTTGTTCTCAGTGGGTAAGAGAGCTGATGTATACGTACTGGTTAGAGCATCAGTCGAACATCTTTTGCATTGAGAAAGGTCAGCGCAATGCAGGCAACATGCTGTCGTGCTTTGTCTTCTTCAAAGGTGGCGTCACCTCGAAGCTAAGTCAAGTTCACGGGCCTTAAGACGTCGGAAATTAACGGCGGCTATCTTATTGCCAACTGTGCGAACAAAAGGTGACCGGACGTGTAATCAGTGGCACCCCATACAAGCATGCCAGATGCCGTATCCGTATGATGACGAAGAATGCAGCCTGGCAACTTTCGTTTTGCTTTGTGCGCCGCACCAGGATACGTCCATCATGATGCTGTACGCAGAACCGGAATTAATCTGAAAAGATGGCATGGTAGCCTCGCCTGTTTGCAACGTCAAAAAAGGCCGTCATACTGACGAGGTGTTGCAGACCTCCTTGCACTGTCTTAGCGGATACTTGTCATCCTACACACAAGCCAGATTCCTTACTCAGGATGTCATGAATCAAGGTACAGAATTCAGATAGCTTTACTCATATCTGTTTCGTGTGCATACGCTGGAATGCATACATTTACGGTTGTTGTTGTTGTTGTTTCTCATCCCCGTGACCAGCAGAACTAGATCAAGTCCATGAGCCCATTCACTCTGAAAGAGTCCAGAACAAAAAGGGGATCTTGAAACAAATCCTGCCTGGTAACCCCTATGCAAGATAAGATGTGATCAGGAGAGGCCTGTGCGGTAGAACACTTAGTGCATATTTCAAAGTGTTTATTACCACCGACAAAAGTCATTGATAACAGATGGCCACTAAGGAATCTATTAAATACAGTTTGATCTCGTCTAACGCTGTTCTGTACCAAGTAGCCACCACGTCACTTACTCTGATACCATGGGTTCACGGGTGGAACCATCCAAACGGCCTTATTCTTTACCTTACATTTAGAAAATAGTTCCATATAAGTAAGAGGAGCGGCAGACGTTGTAGTCTCGCTAGTACCGGCTCTAGCCAAGCTGTCCGCCATTTCAATACCAGGAACATCGACAATGGACGGAATCCACTGAAAGTTGATCCGAGGAGAAAGGGAAAGTTGTTTTAGTTTCCTGAGGATGTCTGCACTTGTACTATCGCTCACATTATGCCAATCAGATAAGTGCTGGACGGCACTTGCACTATCCGAAAAGATCCAGATATCTTTTAACTGTGGAAGCCACATGAAGGAGTCCAGACCCTCCAGAATTGCAATAAGCTCGCTTCGAAATACCGAGCAGAAGTCTGGATTTTTTCTTTGAATCCTTATTTCTTGATCCCGAAATCTAATATAAATGCCACTGCCAGAACTGTCATCAACGAGTTTACTGCTGTCCGTATACATGTGGACAAGAATCCATAGGGACACTATTAATTGTTACAAGAGCTAACTGTTTCAAGTAGCACGGCAGTTCATGAGTTTGCTAACTTGGACAGAAGGGTTAACATGAAAGTAAACCCCATTAAGACATTCAGAGGGGTCAATAATTTGAGATAAGCTGTGATGTTCTATCGAACTAGCAATAAGGTGGTCAGAAACAACCTGTCCAAAGGCACTACCACGTTTGAGCCTCTAATTATTCCTCCATGACCCTAGAAATTTTGAGGTATACTATTCTGGAGGCCAAGACTGGAGAGCTTATTGTAGTACTTCACTAAACATGCATTTCTCCTAAGACTTAAAGGCTGCAGATTGGCTTCATAAAGCACAATATCTTTTGGGTATGAAATGCGAAGACCAGTAATAATCATTGCAGCACTAAGATGCTTCATTCACGTCTTTCAAGGTTACAGTGTTGTGCTAACATTAATAACTTGCCGAGAGAATACTGGGAATACATTTTCCTGTAATCTAACGAACCTAGTAAATATCATGAAACTATTATTTAATGCTGCGTGATACTCTAAATATCATTTATCTTACAACTGCTCAAATTCTGACATATGATGTATAAAATGAGACATACTTTTAACCCAATGGGGCATTAGCTCGGAAGAGCTATTAGTCTCGAAACGGCATTTTGCGTCGGTTCACTATAAATGTCCCTTTCACTTTTCAAACTGTCGCTACCAAATTTAATCGCTCTGTAGTATATTTAAAGAAATTAAATAATGAAGAATCTACATGAATGTGTATGTATATTCTTCACATTTTGAAAACTAAAGAATTTTTCATTAACATACTCAACGATTTCAAAGCAAGCAATGGCAACACTGTACGAAAAAAAAAATTTTATCTCCAGAGAGCGAGAGTGTCAATGGAAATTCCATAGATATCCTGTTTTTAAATATTTTTAGGCCCAACACTCTCGAAACGAATATGTGTGTGCGTAAATGATAAAAAAATGCTCCACTGGATGTAATATAAAATCTGAAAGCTTTTAGTCCAAAGGGATTTAGTCCCGAAGGACTATTACTTTCGTTTTGCGATTTTGCGTCGGAAACACAAAAACGGCGTATCACTTTTCAAATTGTTGCCACTAAATGTTATCGCTCTGCATTAAATTTAAAAAAATGAAAAATCTGCATAA